>JAVSBS010004656.1:75184-96629 GCA_033124195.1 Coracias cyanogaster
CTAAAGGAGGGTCTCCCAGAGCCGGGTATCCAGGATCATGTCCAGGTGGGTTTGGAATCTCTCCACAGGAGACTCCACAACCTCTCTGGGCAGCCTGGGCCAGGCTCCGACACCCTCACAGTAAATAAACTTTTCCTCCTGTTCAGCTGGAACCTCCTGGGTTCCAGTTTGTGTCTGTTGCCCCTTGTCCTGTCACTGGGCATCACTGAAAAGAGTCTGGCCCCATTCTCTTGCCCCCCACCCTTTAGCTCTTGATCAGCATCGATCAGATCCCCTCTCAGGCTTCTGTTCGCCAGCTAAATAGCCCCAGGGCTCCCAGCCTGCCCTCATAATCTCTCCATCCCAAACAAATAATGGTTGATTCAGAGACTAAACTCAAAAAACTCCAAAACCTATCTCGAGATAGATGTTCTGAGTTAACGCAAGTCATTGAGAGTTACAAAACAGAGCAGTGACGAACCTCAGCAGACAAGCCCCTGTCTCTGCTGCTACAGCCAGCTCGATTTCCTACACAAGGCAGCTTACACACATCAGCCATCTCGATTACAATGGTGGAGCTCAGAGGCTCTGCAGGCCCGGGCAGAGCAATCTGATTAGCTCTACTGTAAATGGATTAGCAGCTGATGAAATGCTGCAACCAGAGCTCCTGCAGACTGGTTATGTTATGAGCGGTGCTCGTTCTTCAAACCCCACCCGTGACAGAGGAGCTTGCCCAGGCTGCAGAAAGGCTGTGGCAGCTGAGGAGCAAGGAGACACTGGAGTTAGAACCTCGAGATGGCAATGCTGGGGATGCCGACCCCAAGGGACAGATCCGCTGACAGGCATTTCATCGCTACCACTACCGATTCAGCCTTTTTCTGTGGTTGGATGCATTAGACATTTCAGAACGACACGGTCTTCTACTCTGCACTTGCAAGATGTTTAGGGCAGGGTCAGCTGCAGCCAAGAGGCTTCCCTACCAAGTTTAAAATAAAGATGCTTCTGAGAAGTGCAGCTTTCCAACCTCAAGAGCTGCAGCTAGTTTGAAGCTGAACCTTCTCCACCTCACAGCTCTGCTCAAGATGGACGTGTCATTCCAGTTAAACTCAAGAGTTTCTCCACCCTATTGAACCCCTGAAGAGGAGGGCTCCTATTTTGCAGTGTACAATTCACATTCTTTCAACAAAGATCACTTTTTCAGTTGTCCATAACCTTGCAAAAGGCTCTCTACTGTGCTAGTGAAGAAAGATTTGTGAGTCAGATTCTACTTCAAGACAGAAAAAGGTTTGTCCCTTCTTCTCCCTTCTGTTAGAGCCATTGCTGGCCTTAACATGCTACAGAATTTAAACCATAACTGGAACATTCAGTATTGTACTATGGGGACTGATGCTGCTTCCGCTGTAACCAACGAGAAATTCCTCTGCTGACTACTGGAGAAATGGAAGTACAGAAATCAAGTGTATTTTAAAAAATCTAGCAGCCTTTTGGGCCACATGAAAAGATTCTGATCTTGGCTAGAAATACGGTGAGAAAAAAAAAAATCTCAAACAAAACCCTTTGCTCATCCCCTGTAGAACCTTAGTCAACCCAAATTCACTTGAAAGGATTCCCTACTAGAAAGGCTGGGAATGCAGCTTCCAAGGATGCAATGTAGGAATACAACAAAATGCAAGAAAACAGGGAAAACAAATGGAATTTACTTTGCCTTAACGTGAAAAAGGAGGCACATCCAAAATAAAAACGTATCTTCCCACTCTCAGTTGGCGTTTCTGATCAGGTTTTGCTCAGAAGAGACCATGGGCAACTGCTGGAATGGTTTGCAAACTATGGCAAATAGTCTCCAGAATAATATTAAAGCAGGTAAGTATGGAGAATTAACAATTAAAACATTGGAACAAGGAAGTGCAATCCATGGGAATGGGGGAAAAGCAGAGCTCTGGAGACGAAAAATAAAGTAACTTTGGTGGTTCTCAACTGAGCTACATATATCTTCCTCCATCATTTCCAAATCACTCCCAGGAAATGAACCAGAAATCCTCATTTGTGATAACCAGTTTAAAAAAAAAAAAATCTACTCACAGCCAAGTGTTCAATACATGGTTTGTTTTTTTTTCAGTCCAACTTCTATCCATCAGCTCTTGCTATGATTTTATTACTGCAAAGAAACTTAAACTGCAAGTAACTCCTCCCTGTGACAACAGACACAAATTGTTATCCATAAATCTTTACGATGCTGCTTTTTTCATCGTTCATTGTTGTGGCACGTTGAGAATGTGGCACCTTTCCAACCTCCTCCAACTTCCCAGCCTCCGCCATTCTTACCAAAATACCTACGACACAAATTGACAAGCAGTCCAGTCCACCCCAGCTGCCAGCTTTATGTAACTCCTATTGGAGAACGCTACTTTCTCATTCATATATTATATCTCCTCATAACGCATCTAGCTACTACATCACTCTAAAAATCCAGGATCCGTTTTCTACTGTATTTTTAGGATCTTGTTTTCTAAAATTCAAGCCATGAACTTAAAAGCATGACTTACACGCTTATATTTATGACCTCATGTGAGAATTCATTGAGCATACCAAGTGATCAAGATCACTAATGAATACTGAACATTCTTGGTGTGCTCTCTACATGCTTTATTTCGCAGAATCACAGGGGGGTTGAAGGAACCTCTGGAGATCATCTAGTCCAACACTCCTGCTAAAGCAGGGTCACCCAGAGCAGGGTGCCAGGATCATGTCCAGTCTGGTTTGGAATCTCTCCAGAGAAGGAGACTCCACAACTTCTCTGGGCAGCCCGGGCCAGACTCGGACACCCTCGCAAGAAAGAAACTTTTCCTGACATTCAGATGGAACCTCCTGGCTTCTGGTTTGTGCCTGTTGCCCCTTGTTCTGTTGCTGGGTACCACTGAAAAGATTCTGGTCCCAACTTCTTGACCCCTACCCTTTAGACACTGATCAGATCCCCTCTCAGCCTTCTGTTCTCCAGCTAAACAGCTCCAGATTTCTCAGCCTTCCCTCATCAGAGAAATGCTCTAGTCCCCTCATCATCTTCATAGACTCCACTGGTCTCTCTCCAGCAGTTCCTTGTCCCTCTTTGACTGGGGAGCCCAGAACTGGACACAATACTCCAGATGTGGCCCCACCAGGGCAGAGTAGAGGGGGAGGAGAACCTCCCTCAACCTGCTGGTCACACACCATTTCCTACCTCTTCATTAAATAAGAAAGAAACTACTTTTGCAGAAACCACCAGAAGTTTTTCTGCTCTTCATTAACAATTCCTTGGCTGTCTACCAAGCACTATTTCATGCTCATGCCCCGTGACAGTCAGCTGCACCAGAATGTGACCACATGTGCTATCTGTACCAAGGAATTTCAAGTTGCTCTCCCAAGCTCCAGGTGGGATGACAAGGCTGTCTAGGAACCACCCACCTGCAAGGAAAATGTTTTTGGTGATCGCAGCATCGTAAACAGATTTCAGTTAAATTGCTCAAAGAACTACGCTTCACGTATTGTCACCAAGAAGGTGACCCGAGTCTCCATCACCGTGTTTCTTCACCAAGAACGGTAGGAACTGCAGATTCAGAAGGTGCATAAACTGCTAAAAACTCTGGTGGGTGAGCTCCAATCATCCCAATGGGGCTTGTAGCTTATCAGAGACAAGCCATCAATGTCGTATGTCTCACGGTAAAAGTGTTTTCTACAAACTGCATTTTTTTCAAGCTTCCTCTACATTCTGAGTTAAAAAAAAAAAAAAAAATAAAAAAATCCATATTTAGAGCTACTTGATACAGTCAAAACCAAGCTGCGGTGGCTTTGTCAGAATGAAAGTATCTATCAAGATGTTTATTCTCTGATGTGACGGGCAGAGATTTTTAGTGCCTTTGATAGCCCCAAAGAGTTATTATAAAGATATCCATTTCAACAGAAAAATGCTGCGCTTCACCACTCGGCTATACGGAATGTTTACATCAAAGCATGTTTTATTTTTAGCAGGTGAGCCAGTTTTTTTCATGGAATTTTTTCCATTTTATAAATTCTAATGATTGTGACGGTCTTTGCCTAAAATATAATCCCATCAGTTTGATACTGGTGAGTCAAAGAGGAGTAAAAAGCTTGTCAGGAGACATAAAAAATGATGCATTTCATCTTCTTTCATCTTTGTACAATCCACCATGTATGTGCACGACAGCACCAGCAGCTTTATGCAAGTGTGCAGTGGCTTTGATGTAACACACAGGTTTTGCTTTTATACAGAAGAGAAGCTACAGGAATAATCAAAGACCCTGAAGAACACCCAATAATATGATGAAACTGTCCTCCGGCCAAGGGGGAAAGATGCTCTGCCATCCCATTATAGGTGACCACAAAAACGGAGTCTACAAGATGCTTTTGATTTTAAGTCTGATTTTAGAAGCTTTTGTAAAGGCTGGTTCCTGTGCTCAGCGCTCTACAAAATATGAACCAACGTTTTGATAAACGTACAGGAGCACCCAAATGAAGGCCATCAGCTACAGAGCTGCTCCCACACATCTACAGTTCCACGTAGGGCGGTATCATGTGGAATCTTGCAAAAAGTTCAACGTGATATTTTATAGACAAAGTCAAAGCTCCACCATTTCGCAAACTGAATTTGGAGCATAATTATGGAAGAAACATCTGTTAGAGTCACAAGGCTGATCCCAGCAAAACAGTCCCAGGGAAGTCTACCAGTGATAAAATCACTTTTGCTTATCGGCAACTACATTAACAGCAAAAGAATTGCAGCATTCAGGAGGCAGGAAGACAATTTCAATTAAAATTTAAATTTTGCTCTGAGAAAGTTAAGTGCAATACCTGAGGACAGACACTTGTGTATTGTTTGTGTCACAGATGCCATTTAAATAATTCAGAAAAGCCATTAAAAGCAGGGAAAGGAAGCACTTCAGAAGACTGTTGCAACAGATTCTAGGTAGCGTTTTCCAAGGACTATTATTCACAGGTCCAGTCTCTTCTCCATGGTGGCCAGCAACAGGACAAGCAGCAACGGGCACAAACGGGAGCCCATAAGGTTCCACCTGAACATGAGGAGAAGCTTCTTTCCTGTGAGGATGGCCCAGGCTGCCCAGAGAGATTGTGGAGTCTCCTTCTCTGGAGAGATTCCAAACCCTCCTGGACACAGTCTCTGTGAGATCTTACATTATAGCAGGGTGGTTGGATGAGATGCTCTCCAGAGGTCACTTCCAACACCTCCCAGTCTGTGATTATTTCCCTTCAAAGCAGAAGCAGTTCTAGCCGTCTACAACTGACGGATTCAAACAGCAATGAAACAATGGCTTAACTTCACAGGTGAAATTTTGGTGGCTGCCAAAAGAAATGGTCCCCTCCTCCCAACCCACCACTTGCACTAGACCTCATCATGCAGCATGGTAAGGCAAGAAGAGATCCAGCAAACGAGGGCATTAGGGGCTTGAGGACAAGAAAAGAAGACACTAGACTTGTGTAAGGTAAGTCAAATCTACAGCTTTCCAAGAAGAGGGAAGGGTAAATGTAAAAATCTGCATTTCAAACCAGACCTCTTCTCTGCAACAAAACCACCACCAACAATTCACAAGTCAAAGAATTTGTGGCACTTCACGAATAAAATCACAGTTGCTCTAATTACGTGTATAGACTTTGCTCCTGATAAATAGCCTGTCTGCAAAGCAGCCATTTAAAATGGGATGTTACTTAAATGTGAGCGAAAGGAAGCAAGTTTTCTGCATAGTCCAGGCTTGCCAAAGCTCACCTCGCTTCGTCTTTGCTGTTAGGCAAAAGGAAACTCGTAGGTCTGATCAAGCTGTAGTCACGCTGCAATGCAGCTTCAGACATCACAAGCAACAAGAAGTTGTCAAAACTGACCTAGATGGAGAATCTGAATGCACAAGCTAGCTGTGAAATAACTGGGTTAAGGGATTCAACTGGAAGTGACAGAAGCTACAGAGCTCCAGGATAACAACTCCACAGTTAAACCTCGTAACTGGCATATACCTTGAATTTTCACAGGCTTTAACAAGGCCAAAGTAAAGAGCCTTTATAAGAGAAGAAAAATCCCATATTGCTTCAAAAATGAAAGCAAGAGGAACAACAACAGTTGCGAAAGATGCTCTCTTGAAGGCTAAGGAAAGGTATCTGAGACCACTACTGCTTGATCCAGAAGAATTATACATCTAGAGAAAGCTGCAGAGCTGGACATAAATCTCTGGAGACATATAAATGCGGACAAATATAATTGGATTAAATTCCCCAACTGTATGAATTAAAAAATAGAGAAAGATTATAGAAGCATGGAATTTACCATCTATACATTACTACTGACAACTCATTGCTAGAAATTATGGGCTGGAAATGCTGTACATTTGCTGACTCAAGAATGAAAGGTATATTAATCAACAGATCACTGATTAATTAATTAGTCACAGCAGGATCTTTCATTACTCAGGCAGAAATAAAACCCACGCAGCTACCTACATGCTGAGGAGAAAATTACAAGAGTGATTGGGTTTAATCTTGACAACTAAAATAAATGGTACAGATACAGGGTCAACACTTAAAGACAGTTGAGTTTGCATGACTTGTGTTCCACCGAAGAACAAGAAGTATTAGAGATCAACCTGAGCAAAAGGAAAGTGAAGCACATTAGGCAGGATGCTCCTCAAAAAACCCACCCAACTGATATATCCAAGGCATGAGTATCACAGAAAATTTCAAAAGGACAAAAGAAAAGAAAATTATTTTCATTTGGATGGCAACCAGTGAGCCTCTGCAGAACTCTACAAAGACTGACTTATCGCTGTATCAGCTCTTCCCTGGAAAATTTACACATGAACACAATAAAAGCTACTGGAAGTAAACACTGAGCACTCTCAAAATATCCCATGAGGGACATTTCTGCTATTAAGCCACAAAAAGTCTGTCAAAGGACTGAACTTCGAAGATTTCTAGTGCTAGTCAAAATTTCTTTTAATATCTTATACCGTGTTTCTTGATTCCTTCATGTCTTGGGAAGTACTTGTTACTGCAGGTTGCACGAGGGAAACTACGTTGGAGATGAGACAGTGAAGTGGTGCAAGTGTCAAGAGAAAGCTACAGATAAATTCTGCAAATGCTACTATTCTTGGGGCAATAAGGAATAAAAAGCTAGGGCAATGCCACTTGCAAATTAGGATAATGCTGATTTTTGGTATTCGGTCTGGTGTTGGTCAGACAAGAAGCAAAAGGCCTGCAGAGATGTGCTGTGCTGGATGTGCTGCTGCCACTGCTGAGCAACCTTGGCAAAAGACACAAAATTCGATACCTCAGTTAATTGAGGGCAAGTAATGATTTGGTTTCCAGAAGAAAGCTTCCATTGTAGGTGTAAAAATGGGTATTTTATCTCTAACAAAGGCTAAGGTAGGCTGGAATAAGCTTGTGTTGTTGACTATACCCTTTTTAATATGGTGAAGAAGGACTGTTCTGCTTAAGTGCTAAGTCATTGCTTCCAAATCGCTGCCACCACTATTTAGTTTTCTAGTAATTACTTAGAGCGGAAACTGAGCCGCTTTTGTTGCCAACAACAGAAGCATACATTTACAAAGCTGAAAGGCAAACGGGTAGGTCTGAAGATAAGGTGATACCCTCAGACCTGTCTAGTGTGCTTGCTATGCTGATGAGCGTGAAGGACATACAAGGGAGGTGGACCAGGACTCCTCCTGGAACTCCTGCCAGCTAGGGAGGACACAGCCCCGAGCCAAGGACGCAGAATCGGGTAAGTCACAGGGCTGTCCTTCGCAGGAGGTGAGGGTGATATGCACCCAGCTTAGGCAAAAGAAATACCAAACAAAATCCTTAAAATACTTCCTTGTATATATTCTTCAATCAGTTAAATGCAATGTGGGGAAAAAAAAAAACAACAAACAACTAACTAAATGAGCGAAAATCTGACATTGACTTTTCCCTTTCAACATCTGCTGAGTTGTCAGCTCTTGATTTCTGCTATGCCTGGCACTGATGTAGCAGAAAAGTGGGGAATAAATACTTGCCAACACTCAGTTTCCTGTAAATTAGCAACTCTGTATATAGTCCACATTTTTGTCAGCAGCTTAGGCCTCCAAGACCTAAAAAAAATAAAGAAATCGTGCTATTTCTCTTCCACTATAGTGTAATGGCACCCCTTCAAATTAGCCTTTTTAATACAAAATATCACAAAATCTCACCTCTTCTCCTATTTCAATATTTTTACTACTCCAAGGCTCCAGGTTTCACCTAGGAAGGTTTTTCAGTTGCATCCTACAAGGCTGACTCGTGCATAGCTTCGGTTAGTATTTTTAGTATGAAGGCAGCCATAGGATACCAACTATAGAAGTCTTAAAATTCAAGAAAAATATCTCAAACAGATTCTCTGTTGTGACCACCATAGTATAATCAGTAACTATACTGAAGACTTCTAGCCTAAATCAAGCACTATTTCAATGCAACCAAAGCTCATTTTGACAAGTTTCTGAACCAAAAGCCTCATCGCTGTCACATTCAACCAGTACTGCCAGCAAGAAAAAAATTAACTCCCAGCCTCTGTTCCACCCCTTCTTTGTGCTGACACAAGATTTTTCTTTTGCCACGCTGCAAACGGACTGAAGACTAAACCTTCCTTGCAGCTCCCAGAAAGTTCTCCAGCTGGATTCACACACTCATCTCGTTTGGGCCGAGTGCTATTAGTTCTTTCAGCAGCAGCACAGCCTTAGGCCAGGTTAAAATCTGAACTTCAGCCTAGAGGAGCAGCTGCTCTTGTTGGATCACAGTTTTTCCCTAATTAAACCAGAACGACACTTCATAAATGTCACTGAGGCCAGGAGGACTCTTCAAGTACTTCCAAATGATGGAGGATCATTTCTGTACTCTTATTTACGCAAGTGACACCCTCTATACCAACTAAACTTTCCCATCCAAGCACCTTTGGATGGTTGTCCACTATATTGAGTCAGTGCGAAATAGAAATTCCAGAATCTATTTAAGAAAAAAAAAAAAGAAATCAAAACAAACAGTGTAAAAAAAAAAAGCTCTACAGAAAAACTAGTAGAAAAGAGGCTGACCACATGGAACGCACAGTTTAATTTTTTCCTCTTCACTTTGTTCTGTTTTCCATTAAGCAAGAAAACCGTTCAGATTTTTTTGAGGGAGCAGGGGGAAGTTTCCCCAAGGAAAAGTACTCAAGTCTCATTTTCCTCCAAGTCACTGCAACCTGGTTTGGGAAAAGAAGCTGCCGAGCCCACAATACTGTAAATGAAAAGACTAATTTCAATTTTACAGTTTTTCAAGATGTGCAATTACAGAAAAGCTCCGAAAAATGAGAAAAACACAAACCTTGAAGTAAACAAGTCTAACGGGGACTCTGGTGCCACATTAGAAACGTGGTTTTCTTGTAGAGTGTTTTATCCATTAACATCTGTGACGCTAATCGTCCTTGCCATGTTCCAATGGGAAACCTCTCAAAGGAACCAGTGATCTCGGAGACAGCAGTTCTAGTTATTTTCCAGTGCTAACTTGAGGCAACTCACTTTACAGAGCTACCAACATTAAAACGATCGAAGGAAGACTAGAAAAAGGCAATTTGCCACATCAGGTTGGTTGGGGGAAATAAAGCCATGTCAGAGAAACCCACTGGTCTCAAGATGACTAAAAAAAGCAGCCAGTTGAGGTAAAGAACCGCAAAACAGTCCTGGCTAAAGCAGTGGCTGCCAAGGAATTTGCATTAATTCTAGTATTTTTGAAAAGGAAGATGCAAGTCTGGATTCTTCCTTGCTGCTTCCAAATGCTACAGCTAAAATAGGTCGTTGTGGAGTACGAACATCCCTGTAGAAGTAGCGGGGGGGATGAGGGACGGGACTTTCACAGTTGCAGCAATACCGGTTATTGTTCAAAATTACTAGGAAGAAAAAGAACAGGTTACGTTTTCATGCTCAGATATCCATAGTGTTTATTGGGAGCTCTGTTTTTGAGAGTAAAGGCAAGACAACAGCCAAGTCAAGATAGCAAAAATTAAGGCCTGATTAAAAGGATGAAGACAGAAGATTCAGATTGGTCTTTGTCTCAAACATCAATACTTATCAGAAAGGGAAACCAGCACTCAAACACACCCCAGAATCAACTGAAAACCTGGGGCTGGGATGAAGGGAAGTTGGAGAAGACAAAGTTGGAAAGTCGTCCAAAAGTACAAGGAAGTTTAAATAAAATTGAAAAATAAACAGCTAGCTGTATCTGAAAATAACAGTGACACACAGGCAGCCCAAACCAAGGCTGCTTCTGAACAAAACTTCTCAGCAGCGAAGCCCTTAAGCCACGCAGGCTAATCGGAGAGGAAGCAAGGACAGAGTCCTAAATCGAGGATCAAACCGGGAGAGCTGTACTGGTCACCCGGCATCCAATTATACTGGGATAAAATAGTCCTACAGAGCAATCAATCAGAAAGCTGTGGAAAATGGTTTTAGGCAAGATTGACACTTCAGCGAAAATCTCTGCTGCACTGAGCTGCGTTACACTGAACATCAATAAGCCTTTTGATCTCCCGGGAATATTCCTGCCAAAAATAAACTCATCTAAATCGACCGCAACAAACCTCCTCTTTACAGTCCGTGCTTCAGGTTAACTACTTTTCTCTGTTTAATCAAAACTCATCTATATGGTAAAATAAAGATCAAGGTGGTCACTACCCTCCCTCCAAAACATCATCTTTCCTCCTAGATTTCCATGAAGTTGTGGGTTGGGGTTTTCCCCTCACCACTCAACTCCAACAATGCTTCATTTGAATTCTAGGCCTAAATTGCTCTGGAAATAATTCAGGTACTGAAATGATGAACAGATTTACTCGTAATTGGACATAACTTGCTACTTTTACCACTAGAATTATATTACACAACATCCTCCACTGGAGATGCAGCACAGCGATCTCCATAGGACCTTTTCTTTCAAATTTAGGGAGGTTCAAAAAAGTAAATAAGAAAAAAAAATGCTTGGAGAAGAAACATCCTCTTGCCACCAGCCTCCTGCAAAAACAATATGAGATGCACAGTCTTGTCTTTTCTTAGCTTTCAGGGCTTCTCCTCTCCCCATCATGACCGTGAGCTGTCTTCCCTGCTGCTTAAAACAATCCTGAAGGACAGACCATAAAGTTAGCAGTATTTCTCGCTGTGATTCTGAAAGGAGTCATTTAAAGCCTGTTCAATACAGATTTAAGTTGAAACATTTCTTTAAAAATAAAATATTTCAACCAGCCACTCCTGAAACCCTTGCAGGAGGCCTGATGAAGGTGTCTGCACAAGAAGCATATGCCAGGGTTGGAGGTTTTTTGTTTTGTTTGGAATTTTTTTGTTTGGTTTGGTTGAGTTTCGGTGGGGGGACACACACAGTGTTTTTTAATTTGAAAGGCTTCATTGCAATCATTAGTTATCATCAGTGGGGGAGATCAGATAAAGTGACCTGGGTGGCTTTTTCCAGTCCCAAAGTACAGATTGTTTTTTTAAAAAATATTTATTTATATATAAATAGCCCATAAAGAGCTAAATGAAGATCTTTAAAATGATCAGATAACAGCAACGTCTGCAGCACAGGAAGAAATATAAAGAATATAAAGGCCATTTTCAGCTATAATGCTGAAAGACTCTTTAGCATTAAATTTCTTTCAAATCCGGACAGATTTGCTCCAAGCTACATTGATTTCACAGCATTTGTACAGAAACACACACACAAAATTGGTCACATCTTTATTACCAACCAGATTTTGAATAGATTTCATTGGTTTCTTTTTGCTGTTACGATCAATTTTCTGATCTTAAAGATCATTAAGACTATCGGTCTTTACTCAGCAAATGTTTGCCAGCCCCTCAAGTCTACTAGTGGGATACCAGACCAACGTTGTGTGTCTGACTGACCATCTTCAAATGTCACAAATGGGAACAGAGGGATGGAAAATAAATAAATTTAAAAATCACCATCCATCAAAGTGGAATCAGAATTATCTGCTAATTTCCTCACAGGAGTTACGGTAAGAATTAGGAAAAGCAAACATAGCAAGTCCACTGCAGATCCTCAAGCGCTACCTGTCCATGCCAAACTCCTCAACTTTTGTAGAATTAAGACAAACAAACTTGAAGCTTTAACTGCTGACAAGTTTGGAACAGTTGATGAAGCAATCTATCGGTACAAAGTGGTCAGAACTACTCTGGCTAATTCAATTTACCTTGAAATGTTTCAGTTACAGCTCACAGCCTGCTTGTTAAACACACAATGCGTTTTTAGGGATTCTAGGAGTTTCTACACACAAAGAAAACCCCAGAGTTCTAAAACTTCCTACTAGGCACCTTGATTTTTTGTTTCCCATTGGAAAGAAGTCAGCAGAAAATATGAACTGTTTCCTACATACAAGGAGAGCCAAATACTGCAAAATCTGCATAAAAAGTTGTCCTACTCAACCTGACTACATGTAAGGCCACGTTTACGCGGAATAACAGCCAAGCTCAGAAAAACTGTCTGCATTTGTTAACAGCTTATACTAGCTTCATCGCAGGTACATACTCATTAATTTTATAAATTTTATGCACTATGCTTGTACAAGCTGTTGGCAGAAGCAAGTTTGATCTTCTAGACACCGGTGGCCATCACCTCCTCCCAGGCAGTTAGTACAGGTTCCTCTTCCAGCCCTCTCGTCTCTATTTGTCTTCCTGAAAATCATCCTCATCGGAAGCCTCAAGGCAGACAGACTGGACGCTTATTAGCAAATGGACCTTATTAGATGTAATCCTAGACAGAACCTTCTGATTTAGTATGTTTTTTCTGAAAGAAATGGAGCTCACATGCTGCCAGACTGCCCCGTGATGTTAATGGAAGCCTAGAAAAAGGAAGATTCTCTTCAAAAAGGGAATTAAGATTAGAGCTAAAACACCTTTGTAGGTACAACCAACCAAGACACTGTTTCACCAGACCAGAAACACAAGTGAGACCTGCTGGCCAGTAACACTTGTTCTAACTAAGCAGTCAACTAACACCAACTGTAGAACAGCAAGAGCTTATTTAGATTGTCCCCCAGGGAGAAAAAGTCAAAAAAACCCTACAAAATTTTTGCAAAACCAGCACCTATATAATTATAGGACATTTCTAGTCTTGGGCACCCTTTGGAGTTCTTCAAGAGGTCCCAGTGCCATCTAGTTAGAGGTGATGGACTGAAAGGGAACTGACAACAGGCAGCATGATCACTTGGTCTTCACCCATAAGGAAGGGCAACTCATGTTCTGGCGCCCAACAAAAGGTGTAGGGAAAAACCAGCAGCGATGCTTTACACAGATATCTGCAATCCCTAGCCAGGCCACAAAAGTTTAAAAGTTAGGAAAAAAAGCTTAAAATTGGAACACAGAATACTTCCCCAGTCCTAAGAGGCTCTTTTGCATCACTTTTGCTGGCCTTAGTTATCTACAAGATTTTTCCTAGATAAACTAATGAGAAGGGTACAATTTATATTCAACCCAGAAAGGAAATGAACTTCCCTTCTCCACTTTTCCTCAAAACCTAGAGTCTGTCTCGTCACACACAGGGACAGGAGTGAGCAAGTCAGCTTTTATTCAACCAAGAGAGGAACACGCCCCAAACAGTTTTTTCCTTAGATTATGTTTCATATAAATCTGTATTAACGCTTTTGGACTCCAGCTTCCTCACCCAGAGCCTTGGTGTTGGTCTGTTTAGTCCTTCCCCATCAAGTGCAGAAGTGTTGTTTGCTCCACAGCAGAGCGGGACTTTCTAGTCCTCATGCCCTTAGACTACCTAAAGCAGCCCCAATTGAGCCAAGAGCCACTTCCACCAGCCCCACCATAATCTGCTGGTGATTTGCCAACCAAGGCAGCAGGATTCATGCAGAGATGCTCCCCCAATTCCAGAGTCATAGCTCAAAATAATAATAATATTGGTGTCTTGGAAGTGGAATGTAATTATTGGGAGCGACCAGTTGAGTCCACTATCAAATAAGGACTAGAAATTAAGTTATCTTAACCTTCTCTTCAGGAATCCTGCCCAAAACCCCCAAACCTGTAATAGCTTATGTTAAACCATCCAATTTTTGCAACCACGCTCCTCCTCTCAGATTTCATAACACACTGAATACATTTTGTTTACAATTCTAACATTAGCTCACTGACCTAGACAGCAACAAGCTGCAGAATATGGTTAGACTATTTTGAGTAGTATTTTGGTAAATATATATTAATGTCTCACAACAAAACAAATTGAGCACCTTTGGATCATGGGGGAAGAAAACTTAAAGTAATCTGTGTCCTCGCAATTTGGGGAAGGAACAGTATGAAGCAAACATACCCCTACCTGGATTGTGTTATGCACCAGATCTTGCAAGACTTCATAAAAAACAACGTATCTGAGAAACCTTCTGCATGCAAACTTTAGGTAAAACTAAATAAATTAGTATTACTGAAAAGCAAACCCCCCAAACCACTGCAGCTTTAAAGCTGTCCTTATCTTTTTCACTCACTCTTTTCCAAAAGCAGTAATGGACCCAAAGCACCCATAAAATACTAGTTTAGAACTTCAACTAAATGCACTGAGAAGGCTCAGCATTAAACAGCTACTCCATTTCATATAACCTCAAACAAAAAGTGCCAAGAAAAACATTCTAGGAACAAGACAGAAAGCTCCATTCATCCCGAGCACACACAAGCAGTAGAGCTCAGTTTTGATTTATGACCAATCCTAACTGCTAATTAGCAGGCTTAGAACCAAGATTGTTAAGAAGCCTGCTCTGAAAAGCAAGCTAGAGTAGTTTCGACAAGCTCGTGTAGTTAAATTATCAACATAGAAGTGGTAGTCATGATGTATAAAATTAAATAGGGCCAACACGGAATACAGACATGGTAAAAAAAACCAAACAAGCAAAAAACCCCACAAAAAAGCCTTTCAAAACCAGCATTACACAACAAATTACATACACGAATGAAAAAGGTAAAATTCTACTGCATTTTAGCAAAACTTACACTTTGTTGGGATTTTTTTTTTCCCCCCAATATGAAGGATTCAAAGTTTTCTTTGTGACTTTGCAAGACTTACAAAACCAGCCAAAACACAGAACTCTCATTTCCATATTCAGGATTTGTTTATAAAAAAATAAAATCCATATTCCTACATTGAAAGTCTCTGTGTGAAATGAACGGTCTCAAAATTGGTAAAGGTAGCAAAGCTCTTAGGAACATCCTCCTTCTATTCTTCTGCACCCCTTACAGCCATACTGGACTCTTGAAAGTAAACTGGTATGTTCTGGTCTGGATACAGATGATTTATTATGATCTAGAGTTTAAATGGAGACTTCAGATTAAAGTGCGAGGTCAATCACCCTGTTTTGAAGCCACTGAACAGAACCAGCTTCTCAACAAGCTACGTGGCTTTGGAATGGCAGTGGTCAATAGATCCATCGCACGATCTGGACCATGAACAAATGGACCCCGTGTCTACCCAAGAACTAATTCTGCACTTAACGTTTATGGTGCTGGTCTTTGTTAGACATGAATTACGTAAAAAAAACCAAACAAGTTACCCAGGGGATTACGGAATGTATTTAGTGATACTGTGGCGACAGAAAAGGCAGGACCGAAATACGTTAAGCCTTCAAGAGGAAACACCCAGTGAGCTCACATGTAACAAAACCAGCAAAAAAAGCTTCTGATGAAAGAGGTACGGAGGAAAATTTATGCTTATAAAAAAGGCTCATGAGACAATATTCAGACCAATTCCAAAAAGTTTAAGTGGATCATCATGTTCTTTCTGAACAGAGCATATCTGCACACTGTCCCAGGCATGGTACCCCCCTGACAAGCCTTCCCAAACAGATCTGCTTTGTAACAAACTGCATTCAGTGACAACTCATCCTAAGCTTTTAGGGAAAGGTATGTACCACCTCCACCTCACGGAACTGCGTGGTTCCAATGCGTCCTCTTACTCTCATTTGCAAGGACTGCAGCCAGCTCACAGGAAGATCACGAAAAGCTGTGGTATTCAGCAGGTTTGAGGTAAGAGAAACCCCTGCGGGTAGCAGCCGGAGAGCCTCTCGTGGCACACTGCGAGAGGCTGGGCAGAAATTAATCTGTTTGCAGATCTGACCAGGGTAGAGCTTCCTCATGAAGCACAGCTCTCTGCTGTCCCTGCCTACGTTATCACCAGCCAGCCACGTGGTTTCCACTTCTTCCGCAGCACCCTGTGCTAAATCTGAATCGTGGGATCCAAAGAGAGGACAGCACGCAGCAGGAATGTCTGTCCCAGCTGCATTCTTCCACCTTTTTATCCACGGAAATTCAATTACTAATTATTTTTGCAAATCAAAATTTACATCTGAAGACTAAGCAGCAATACAAAGTTTCCTTAGTCTTCTGCTTTCACCTTCCCCTTAGTACTTTTCTCACCTTCACATGCAGCATGTCAAGTCCTCACTTTCTCCCAGAATAGTTCCAAGAACCACAGCTTTTGCTTGCTTCTAGAAGCAGAGAGCTCTGAAGCTATACATATGTTTGGACATATGCAGTTACTTTGTTAGAATATGCAGAAAGAACTAAAGAAACTAAAGATGGTTTTGAACAGTAAGCAGTGGAGGAAAAAAAACAAGAGCCTTCTGGAAAGGGTCCAAAGCACATCAACAAAAAAAGCCGCAGCAGAAACATCAGAAACAAGATCTCTACAATTTACTGGACATGAAAGGATGCTAAATATACTCAATAGTACTGCTGTGACACAGCAGCTTGAACAAAACAGGTAGGAAGGCAAGCAAGACATAGCTCTTCAGCTTCCTTTCTCAGAAGCATGAACAATTAAGGCACAATTTAACTAAAATGTTGCATATGATCATCTACAGAAACTAAGATGGTCTTTTTAGTTATCTTAATTTACTTAGCTGGGAAATAAGAATTTCTCGGTTGCTCATTTCTCCTGTTTAAAAAAAAAAAAAAGACACCTCATTTAAAAGCTTCTCACTGTATTAATAAAAACCTCAGCTGAGCTTTTTGAAATCCTTTTGCTTTGTATGTAACAAAACCTACCATAAAACTGCAGCTATGAACAGGCTTTATATAAAAAAAGCCAGAAGGAGGGAGGTGTACGGGGGTAGAATCTTCCACTGCAAATTCAGCCTGCAGTTCATCACAAGGAAAAGAAACTGCTTATGCCTCTTCATAATCAATAGGTTGCATTTGCTGAGGTGTTCGTGTCACTCAGATAATACTGCCAGTACTTAAACATGCAATGGGCATGTCTTATGGAGAAAACCAGGTATTTTTAAAAGACAGATACTGCCAGGGGAAAATTCTCAGGAAATAAATGGCAATTCTTGCCAGCCTTTGGCTGGCAACAACCTATCCATCCACCTCCCTAGAAGCCACCACGATCTGCACGGTTGCTAATTGTGTCAGTGTTAATCATTTATCTTTTCTGTATGAATTACAAGTGCTAGAGGCTCTCAAACTCTTTTCCAGTAAGAGCCAACCTCAAGATTCATCTGCTGTATGTTGAGAGTGAGTGTTGTTAGAACAATGCGTCTATCTGAAGAAAGCAAACACCAGTTAAGATGTGACACTTTTTTTAGGAAGTACTGATTCTTCCAGTACTTGAAAAGGTCTAGTTCTCAGTAGCTGGACAATGAGCAAGCTGCTGTCTCCTCTTAATGGAAACCTACACAAAACAACAAGAAAATAGCAAAACCAAAAAAACACCTTCACTGTTTTATTATTGATTGCATCAGGAAAGTGATTCCGGAGAATTACAAGTTTTACAGCCAAGGATATGGATGAAAATGCAAAGGAAGCCTCTAAACACTCACCCGGGGAGAGGGGGGGATGTATTCCAGAGGGAGCATTCCATAAAGCACGACTACAAACAGCAGAGGGAACGAGTCATGAAAGACCTCCCCCCAAACCACAAAGCCTAGTCAGTCAAGATTCGTCTTTCCTGGGCTAGGACCCCAACCTTGGTGCTTATTTTTACACTCAGCAAGTCGAAGATAACCTAACTTTAGAAGATGCATCTAAATAAAACCACTCAGAAATACGCAAACAAGTAAAGAACACAACATCTTTAGTGAAGCATGGTTGCTGGGCTTTTAAAATTATTATTACTTCATTGTAATAAACTATTTAAATTTTAATCATCTTCAACGTTCATGAAATTGATTTTCCTTTTTTTTTTTTTCCCCCCAAGCTGACAGCAGCAGTCGGTTAAGGAAACTGGTAAATGCACAATGTTGACAAACATAACCTTATTTGACTAAGCAAAAAAAAAAAAATCCTCTGCATCTGCCATCAGCTCATTTTTCTTACCAGTAACAGAAGCCCTTCTCACTCTGCTTTCCAACGGCATCAAAAACAATGCATTAACCTATCCGTTTTAAAATGCTAAAGTAATAAGATCATCAACTAGAGATTTATTCATTAATTGCATGATCTTTTCTTTAACAGTTTATTTTAGAAGATAGACATTGACAAAGCTCTTCACACTCTGCGTATTCAAATTAGTGTCACTTAAATAAAAGCTGTCATTATATGCAATTTAACTGAATGTTAGTTGCAATGTAAGGCAACTCGATTTAATCTATTAAAAAGTAAGTTTTTAACCAAAAACTATTCACGGTGTCTGGTTAATGAGAAACTGAAAATGGCCTGACTTCACTGATTAGCTACTGCAAAGCATGTCGGGACACATATTCAGCCAAGGAAAAATCCTGAAGTGTGTTAGATTCACAAAGATTTCAGGGTCCTGTCAAACTATCAACGATGTTTTCAATCTTCCTGAACTCGGCTTCTGGTTCCAACATTATAAAAGTATTTTTGTAGTTCAGCTTTTTTTGAAGCAAAATGAAAAAGCCAAAATGGTAAAATGAGGAAGGTGAATGGTAAAGACTCCTGGGCAGCATCTCGTTCATGTGATGAATCTCTAGGCTATGATGTTGTCTGTGTCTGGAAACTCTTAGACTATCAAGTTAACATGACAAACTGATTTGACGGAAATAGAAGTACCTGAAGGGAGCCTACAGGAAGGCTGGGGAGGGACATCTTACAAAGGCCTGTAGTGATAGGATGAGGGGTAATGGTTTGAAACTGGAAGAAGGTAGATTTAGATTGGAAATTAGAGGAAATTCTTCACTATGAGGGTGGTGAGACACTGGCACAGGCTGCCCATGGGAGTTGTGGATGCTCCACCCCTGGAGGTGTTCAAGGCCAGGTTGGATGGGGGCTTGAGCAACCTGCTCTAGTAGGAGGTGTCCTTACCATGGCAGGGGGGTTGGAACTAGATGATCTCTGAGGTCCCACCCAACCCAAACCATTCTATGATTCAACTAATTTTAATAAGTAGCCTGGAAAGCCTGTATTTCATCAGAAGCTCAAGAATGGAAGAGACACCAGACAGCCCTATACACATGGCCATGCACTGGACTGAATACGTTCTACCACATCTACAGTAGTGAGACATGACTGCCCAGTGAACATCAGCAGGACAGTCCTGCTGGATTTGACCCTTGGCTTTCCTAACTGTGGCGTACAGCAGTAAAATAACCTACAGAAAAATGAACCGACATGGTACACAAACTCAGGACTATTCCTTTTCCTCACCTTCCTCCACTTAAAGCCCACATTGCTTCCCTGGATATTACACAGCCATAGGTAACACACAAAAGACCTTTCAGAAAGCTCCAGTATCAAGTGTGACCTCAAGTACATAAGGAAAAATTTAAAAATCTAGCCTGAGACAGAACTGCTCTTTCAGCAGGAGCACGGAGCCAGACAACTGCTCACTAACATTTTAAAAGAATTCAATAAGCCTTTTCAATAAGAGCTATGTACAGAGCTTAAAATAAGCAAGGTCCCATTTTGAAGTCACGGTTGATGATAGTTTAAGCAAAATGTGAGTGTTTCAGGACACTGCTAGTACAGAGCACTTAGTCAGACCAGAGGTTTTATCTAACCCAATATCCTCCTTCCAACAGAGGACAAGAGCAGATGCCCAAGAAAAAGCAAACAAGAGTGTCTCAAACATGGGCTGGACCAGACAATTTTGAGAGACTCCATCCAACCTGGTTCTGTAAAAAGGCATGCAAGTGAACAGGGGTATTTCCTTAAAATACTATTTATCTCCCAAAGTTTATGGTGCTAGTTGATAGAGATCTTCATTTTGACCTCTTAACAACATGAGCTTGTGCAAAGTTACCAATAGGAAACTAAAAAGGAAGTATCACCTACAGTCAGGCCCTGATGCTATTCACCTCAACATTTATTTCTCAAAAACCAAAAGGCACCAACTCCAGCTAGTTACAAACTCTGAGCAAAAAACGGTGGCTTAACGCTTGTCTCTGAAGCCTTTTAGAAGACCTCTTTAGAAGGTCACAGTTGGCACAGCCAAGAACCTGCAGGAAACACGCAACTGGAGACCTCTTCACATATCTTTACAGATTCCCGCTTTCTCCAAATTAGTGCCGTGCCATGATTTCAGCTACTGTCATTATGCTGATCCTCCTGATTTCCTGCATTTCCTACTTACCCTGTTGTTGATACCCTTGTTCAGTCACAGTCAGCCACTCAACTGAATTTAGCAGGCATTAGAAAAATACAATTACAGCACTCTACACTGTGCCCTGAAAGCAAATTACTTCTAAGAAATCAAGTTCAAATTATTTCTAGGAAATTCAGTTTATTTTTAGGAAAAAAAAAAAAAAGGCAGAAAACTTCACAAGAGTGTCAAAATTGAGGACAACAGAATAATAAATATATATATATTTATCTCCTGCCTAGAAGTTTGTTGGTTGATTACATAGGACAGCTGGATGTTTTGAACTTGTAGGTCTCAAATCCTTTCTAATTAGGTATATAAAAATGCTTTGCAATTAGTTGTAAACACTTTAGTTTTTACTTAAAGCAGAAGCTGTTTTTTAAGTACAACCTCAAACAGTCCAACTATCTGCAAAGTTCATAAAATATTTCCTCAGAGGCAGTTTTATTTTATTCTGTTATCTGAACACTTGCCATTTGACATAAATCAACCCAAGCAGATAAATTCACAGCCCAGTAAAAATTTGGACACTGCCCTCAGTTCAAACCACAGTCCAACAGTGAATAAAAAGCACATCCTTTTTACATATAGACTGAAGTGGCTGTGATAAATCCAAGCCAAATCATTGCAATTCAAGGAATACTTAAGGCTAAAATTGGCCTGATCATCCAAGTTTCAACTCATTTCTTTGCATTCAGTTTCTAAAAGTATTTAGTCAGAGTAACCTCACCACTAAACAGTTCAACAGCAGGTAAAAGGAGCGAGATGTATGGAGCAAGAACTGTATTTTAGAAACAGTGTGTATCTCCTCATAAGAAAAGCAGGTGGATTTAGTTTTCCAACTGCTAGACTGCTTTTGTCTATCAAGTGAATTAATGAAGTGCGTTATTAGATT
>JAVSBS010004657.1:0-10969 GCA_033124195.1 Coracias cyanogaster
ATGCAGAAGTCCTGCCCTGGGGCCAGCTCCAGTTGGTGGGGGTCGACTCAAGGTCTGCGATCAGTCGGAGTCTCTTTGTTTATGCAGTATCATTTACTTGCAGATTTATTTCTTACTGTTGTTAGTGCTGTTATTACTGCAACAGTTTCTTATGTGTCACTGTACTAAATCCTCCTTATCTCAACTCAAAAAGGCATTTTGAAACTCTCTTCTCTCCTCGCTGGGGTGGGGGGGAGGGCGGGTAGTAGCGACCACGTGGCAGCTGGGTAGCCCAGGGTGCTTGCAAATGCCGGGCCCTGCCGTGGCTTTACTAAACTAGCACAGCTAGGCAAAACACTTTTCTGTGTGTGTGCTTCTCAGTCCGTATGATTTCCTAGTGACCCTCCTTCAGCTCGAAGTTGTGCCTCCTGATTGTTCTGCAAAGTTTTGTAGGGTTACTAAATTTACCTTGGTGCATAAAAGCAGTGAAACTCAAGCTGACACTTTCAACCAGCCTGCACCTTTGGTGGGGACAATTACATTGAAGCTAATTTGTGCATTGCTTAGTAGTGAGGTATTGTTCTCAAGATAGGGAGATGATATTAAATACAAAATCAAAGAGTTGAGCAAGGCTGTTTTTCAAAAGGTTTTGCTGTCAGGAGTGCAGGAGGCTTTCTTGTTTCACAGAGTGGCAATGTAGCAATAAGTTCTGTTTCTTATACACAGTGGGTTAGCTTTACTCTTATCCATTGCTTACTAATTCTGTTGGGTTATTTTCCTCCCTAGTTCATCTACTGGGGGTGGGATGTTTGGGAAAGAAGCTAACATCTCTCTAAATGTTTATATTCTTATTGCTAGCCTGGATGGCACCTCTTGCCATGCAAAAAACCAAATGATCTTTTGGAGGGTATCAGTTGCAAAGGAAGGAGAAATCCCAAGCCCTCTGGCAATCTTTACTGTTGCAGTGAAGTATCTTGTCATTGTCTCAGCACATCCAATGTTCTGCCCCCTCTTCTGACGTTGTCTCCCATGTACCTCAATTCTTTGTTCTTTGTCTGAGGTGCCCTCAGAACTCTGCTTCTTGCTTTCCTTGCCTGCTGCCCTGCTGCTTCTCATTCTGTTCTCTTGTTGCTCCTCTGGTGTCTAGTATGGAGGATACTTCTGTCTGTTCTTTCCTGTGTCTTTTCACTGCTTCTCTCTTTTCCTCTTACACCTCTGCATGTGTCTCTGTTGATGAAGATCCAACTAGACCTGTCCTGTACACCTTTCTCTCCAGCTGCTCATCTTCACCTTTAGTCTGTTCTCACCAGCTGCAATGGCAACCCTATCTGGCCTTGTAAAGACAGCTTCTGGTGCCTTGATTAAGTTTACTGTGTTAAGTTTAAATTCCTTTATGGAGGGAAAGATCCCTGCATATCTTAAAGGATAAGCATCAAGCAACAGGTACATGTTAAATACTTGTTATCCATTGGTGTTGACAGCTCCTCAGTTGGGAAGGAGGGAATTGGGCCAATGAAACAGAGGTGTAACTTTCTACTCCGAATATCTGTGACAGAGGCATAGATCCTGCAAAATACCTGTGCATGAGTTAATTCTGCAAAGAAGGCCACCTTTCTCTGGTCAGTCAGTGGCAAATCTTTGCTGTAGGCCCTGGCTGTGCCCAGGTCCACAGGTAACCTCGTTTTGTCTGGTCCAAACGTGGCCTTACCTCAGTACAGAGCAGTCCAGGTGCTTTGACTTGGCCCAGATCTGAAAGTGGTTATGCCCTCACTCTTCAAAACTTGTGCTTAAATTTTTCTGAGATCAGGACTCAACCCTTTATGTATGTCTAGATGATCACAAAGGGCTCTTTCCAAACTCCTGAAGTCTTCTCCAGGAGGAGAAGAGGGGAGGTCTGGACAGTTGCCTGCTGACTGTATGCTAGCCAGTGTTACTCCAATTTACAAGGGCATTAGAGAAGACCCAGGGAACGGCAGACTGTTAATCTAACCTCAGTACCTGGAAAAATTATGGAGAAGATCATACTGGGTGCTGGTGAAAGGCATTTAAAGAACAATGTAATCATCATGCACAGTCAACACAGCTTCACAAATGGGAAGCTGTAGAATCGTTTGGGTTGGAAGGGACCATCAAATGTCATCTAGTCCCCCTGCAGTCAGCAGGGACATCTCTAACTAGATCAGGTTTCTCAAAGCCCGATCAAGCCTGGCCTTGAATGTCCCCAGGGATAGAATCTCCACCACCTCTCTGGGCAACCTGTTCCTGTTTTTACCACCTTCATAGTACATAACTTCTTCCTATTGTCTAATCTAAATCTACCCTTCTCTAGTTTAAAACCATGGCCCCTCATCCTATTGCTGCATGCATATGTCAACAGTCCCTCCCCAGCTTTCTTGTAGGGCCCCTTCAGATACTGGAAGGTCTCCTCAGAGCCTTCTCTTCTCCAGGTTGAACAACCCCAACTCTCTCAGCCTGACTCTGCAGGAGACGTGCTCCAGCCCTCTGATCATTTTGTGGCCCTCCTCTGGACCTGCTCCAACAGGTCTATGTCCTTCTTGTGTTGAGGGTTCCAGAGTTGGACACAGGACTCCAGATGAGGTCTCAGAAGAGCAGAGTAGAAGGGCAGAATCACTTCTCTTGATCTGCTGGCCAGGCTTCTTTTGATGCAGTCCAGGATGCAATTGGCCTTTTGAGCTGCAAGTGCACATTGTTGGCTCATGTTCAGCTTTTTGTCCACTAGTACCCCTGGTACCCATACATTCTATGATTCTTTCTATGATATTGTCCTGGTTTGAAGGACAGGTGTCTGCTAGGGAGGCGGGAACCTCCCTTAGTATGGGAAATGTAAACCCTCTCCCTCCTAATTGTTGTGATTTTGAAATCAAGGGCTCTCAGGCAAAGTATAGGAAATAGGAATAACAGTTCTTTACTAATATATATATATATATGTATATCAAAACAAGTGAACAACAATTAGCATAGCAATGGGCCGCAAAACAGGATCAGAGAACTGGTCATAGCCCTTGGGGCTGTGGGCACCTTCCCTCAGGTGTAATGATGGTCTCAGGTCGGCAGGGGGCGCTGGAGGTTCCCGGCAAGCAGGGCAGCTGCGATGGCAGCTGGCGGCGCAGAAGCACTTTGGCGGGCACAGCTCAGCACGTGGTGATAATGGCGGCGAGAAGAAAAGGAGGAGAACTGTGTTTCACCCAGGGAGAGCCAGCTCCGGTGCTCCAGCAGCGGAGGCAGCAAAAGCTGAGGTGGCAGGGCGAGGCGGGCAGGGGATAGGCACGGGAGCTGGCGGAGCCAGAAAGGGGCACCTCCGCTCCCAACTGGGCATGGGGCAGCGAAAACTTGGTCCCGGGCAGATGGAAAGCAAGTCTTCCTTTAAGTGAGATGTTAATAAAGTCTCAACCAAAAGTTAGTGAAGGATCACCTCGTGGCAGGAGAAAAGCAGCTCCGAGTGAAAGATTGGGGGCGGAAGACAGAAAGCCCCTAAGAGCCAGGAGAGAAGCAACAACCTTCCCTCAGTCAGCCAGACCCTGAGACTAAGAGAGAGAGAGAGGCGACTCCACCCCTGCCTTTTTACCAGCCCAAATCTCGGAGAATATCTTGGTCTCTCAAGATGACCTCTTACAAGGAGATGGTGCCACCAAACAAAAAAAAAAAATGCAACTTATGGGAAAAAAATTCTATACATAAAAAGGAACAAAAAGGAAGAAAATCTAACCCCCAAATGTGGGACAGTCTTTTTCAGGTCAGCAAATTCTCTTAGTGTTAGCTAAGGCTAAATAACTAAAGCTACCTTCTTTTCCCACAAAATACGACATTTCTTCCTACAGCTTCTTTCTTCCTGATCCCTTTTGAGCAATCAGTCTTCATTCTTTTCTTCTGCTTTCCTCTCTTAGTTGCAGAGATGTCTCCTCTCAAGTCCAGTATTATTTCAGTCTCAGTGGTTCTTTTGGGTTTTGTATTTGTTCTGTCATCCATCTGAATAGCAGTTATTACTTCTTAGCTATTTCATACTTCTCTTACTCATTTCCCTACCACCCATTACTTAGAGAGGTACATAATCCCTATATTAAAAACTTGCAGGGGAATAAACAACTAAGTACTGCTGTAGCCTATAGCATGACTCTTCCACAGGCATGTGCAATCTTCCACAATGTTTTGGTCTTAAACTCTGGGCAAAAAAGTCATCGGAGACTAGGGAAACTATTTCACCTCAGCCATTTTGTTCCATATTAAAATAACAACAATTGAAGAAGTTGGCATTTTCATGAGAAAAACGTAATCTTTACTAACTGTTCTACATAAATATGATCCAGTGACAATAAAAATATACATAAATACAAAGAAATTCTAAGCAAAGGGTTTAACTAAAACTTCTATAGGTTTAGCTAAAACTCCTATTCAAATTAAAGATACAAACTGACAAGTGTCAGGTTCTTAATGGGTTAAGATAGAAAACATAAAACTAAAATGTTCTCCTGCAATAGCAATTCCTTCAGTACTGATTTCCTCTGTATCAAACAGTGTCATGTCTGTCTCCTCCTTCTCTTCTCGTAGGTACTTTTGGGCTGCCTGTAGGCTGCCTGTAGGAATGAATTTCAGAACCCTGCAGACCACCCGAGTGTGCTGGTGGTAAATACTGTATTAAAGGTAAATAAAACGAAAAATTATTACCTGTGTTCAGATATACAAGATCCTTCCTCATCTAGACACACATGAGTAACTAAGGGCAGCTTCAGGCAGCTCTCACAAGACCATCTGCAGAAGTAAGCAAGGTGCAATACCCTAACAAATAACGCAGTGCATCGCCACTTTCCTGCAGAGATTTTATGTATTTAATGGCGGAATTTGCCTAATATGTATCTTGCTTCGAGTAACTACACAACACTCATTGCTAGGATAATAATAGTATAAAAATTGCTATACAATTTTAAAAGTTTGCTGAAATTAAAAGTATGAGCAAAAAAGACTTTCCATGTATCCTTTCTTTGGAAGACACACTTTGAATGAGAACATTTTAAACTAGCAATATATGACTCACCTAAGCACAGTTGTTAGGGCAAGTCATCCATAAGAAACAATTTGTTCCAAACTAAAAATGATATTGCTATAGATAATCTCAATGATGATCCTAAGCCCTGAAATATTCTATTGTATATGTAAGGATTAAAGGACAGGATAAAAAGATAGAATGTTCAGATAGGAGGAGCTCAAGCATTAAATTGTGCATCCTAGGGCAAACCTATACTGAGGTGGCTTAAAATGTAAGCATAGAAAATGCTCAGAAAGAAAGATTAAATATCTCTCAGTTAAGATATATTTCTAAACTTACTTTTGGGATGTGATATTTTAGGCTGAAGCTATCAAAATTTATTCACTATTAAATTTAACAGGAGATTGTTCTGCTTCGTTACTTCTAAATTTGTGGAATATCTAGTGATCAGAGGGCACATCGATAAGGTGGCACCATAAAGAGCACTTTGATGGTACTCATTAAAATCTGTGTGCACAGTGGCAACATGAGGTAGAACACAATGGGTATTTAGTACTGCAAACTACACCATGCACTACAAGAAGATATATATGAGGCAAGGATATTCTGAAAATAATGATAATCTTACATTTCAGCATAATGACTTTTACTCTGAAAGTTAAGAAAAAAATTCTGGTTATAAAAGTCAATGTACTCTGAGATTCATTAACTGCTATACCAAAGAAATACAATGGTGAATGCTAGTGTGGCAAAATAAAGATATTAAAAATGTAGTCGTTAAGTATTGTTAACATGGGTAACAATATCAACAAAGACACAGAATTAAGGGCTTTAGCATATACTAATAACCGGTGCCAATTTTCATAGCTACAGTCTAACTGTGCAGCTTTCTTAAGGATTCCAGATCTTTGCCACGGTATATGGTCCTTATTACAGGATAAGAAAGAAACTGCATCACTGTTTTGCCCTTCAGTCCCATCTATCTGCACTGTAAATGGAACCACTGGTGAAAATCCATGTCTCTGTCTCCTGGTTGCTTATGTTAGATATTCTTGTATGTGCCTTCCCCTTTCCTTTTCAGCCTACTCCCACTTTACGTAGGAATTATATTTAAAATTAAACACTGAACTACACAGAAAATTTATCTTCCAGAAAATGTAGAATATTGCAAAATATGTACAAAGCAGATAACAAGCGATATATTGAAGGAAAATGTGATACTTCATACAATAAGTATAGAGTTAGTCCAAAGCACGCACATAATTCTCAAACATTTCCAGAATTGGCCATGATTTCGTATTAGTAGCAGTAGCCACTTCTTTTAAGTACCATTTGAAAATATCAAAACTAGTTATCTGCAAAATACTTTTTTTAAAAGTTAAATTTAGATTAAAATGAGCTTTATGATCCACCGAAACACCCACTAGATTTCTTTCTTATAAAGGACAAACAAGCCAGGCAGTAATTTTGACAGGAGATATTCAAGTACTAAATGATATATACTGTACTAAACTTTGAATATGATGGGTAGAAATAATAGACAAACTTCAAAGGTTTGCATAGAAAAAAAGGATGTCATAACTCTTGGGAGTAAATCATAGGAGCAGAAAGTTATACTGAGCTTTGTACAGATAGTCTAAAACTGTCAAAGTCTGATCCCTTTAAAAGAGAGATGTCAGAACAATTAACTTCAGGGAAAAAAAAGCAAAGTAATAATGAGATGACAGTGAAGGAAAATCCTTTCCTCAGTTCTGAAACAGGATACATAATTTTATGAAGTGAAAAAACTCCTAGAGGCGTATTTAGAATATGCATAACATATAACAACAGTCTAAGAAGATTCTTTAAACTGAAAATGTACATAGTTTGGAAAGACATGGAAGGTGAAGGAAAAGTCTCACTTGAAATTTCCATTCTGGAACTACTTTATTGGTTATTCTTCCTTAGATACAGATGTTTTTGCTTAACAGCCCTAACAAATGCTCCCAGTCAAATTCCAAACAATCTGTAGATCCCCTACATTTCATTTGCCGAAATGAATTGCTTAAAAAAAGACAATAGCACATAATTTTACCTTTCTTCTGATTTGAAGTATTTATATATCCAAACTATTCCCCTAACTCTGGATCTATCTGCAATTTGCAATATACTTGAATAATAGAATGGTTTGGGTTAGAAGGGACGTGTAAAGGTTACATAGTCCCATGCTCCTGCAGTGATCAGGGGCATCTTCAACTAGATCAGTTTGCTCAGAGCCACATCCAACCTGACATCAAGTATTTCCAGGGATGGGGTATCTACCACCTCTCTGGGCAATATGTTCCAGTATTTCACCATCCTCACTGTAGAAAATGTCTTCCTTCTATATAGTCTAAATATCCACTCTTTTAGTTCAAAACCATTACCCCTTGTCCTGGCACAACAGGCCCAATTAAAAAGATTGTCCTCATCTTTCCTATAGGCAGCCTTTAAGTATGGAAAGGCTGCAATAAAGTCTACCCAGAGCCTTCTCTTCTCCAGGCTGAACAACCCTAACTCTCTCAGCCTATCTTCATAAGAGAGGTGTTCCAGCCCTCTGAATTCAAACAAATCTCTTTAGTTTGTAATTTTATCCTTATTTTTCAAATGGGAAACTAACATGCAAAAAAATAAGGCATTTAACTTCCAATATTTTGGATCTTATTTATTTAACGAGAATATGTATTCAGGTAAACAAAATTAACTAAACTTTTGCAAAACCATATAAAAGTTAGCTTTAAGGTTTGGCTTATGAAATAACTTATTTTTAAAAAGGTAGGTTTATTTTTAATTTCATATCGATTTTTCTCTATTTTAAAAAATTCTGGTCAGCTACATATGGAAAAAAGATATAAATTTGGCAAGAGTAGTTGAAAAATAATTAATAGAAAAGACTAAAATATAATATTTTACTCTTTAGAAACTTGTAAATGGTTCATTAGATTACCTATTTTATTTCATTAATCCAAGATGGTATTTGTCTCAAAAAAAGAAATTGAAGAACAGTCAGATCCCAGATTAATAATGAGAATGACTTCAGTCATTAGTATGTTAGTATGTATTTTGAATTGGGCAATAAAAAAAGCCAGATGGCCTAGCCTGCGCTAAACAGACAATGGAAATCTGCAAAGCCATGTAAGTATTCAAAATTTTACTGTGTAACACAGGCCACATTTGAAGCTTCACATATTCCCAGAATAAAGTTCTATGGACAAATCTTCAGTCTTCCTTACAGAAGGAACATTGAACACTATATAAACTGTTGGTTAAACACACTCATGTTTGGATAGTAATATAATTTTTTAGATACCTCCCTATTGCTGCAAGGACAAACATGCTGTTTGTACTAAAAATCTGATCGATTCAAATATTTGCTAGCATATTTTCTTATGCCTCAAGGCCTTTGCTTAAAGTGGTGCCACCCAAAAGGCTAGAGTAGGGTTTTTTTCAGCTGGTAATACTGCTGTAATACAATTTGTTAAAAACATTAAAAGAAAGCTTCAGAAATTGATTTATTTCCCTCCTCAGGCAATTTTTGTATGTTGCAGGGCTTCTAAGCCACTTGTTATCATTCCATTTCCATTTACACTGGCTTTGTTTCACTGTTTTTTGTGGAGGTGCTCTGATACTGTAATAAAAGCTGAGCCTGAAAAAACTAGGAAGGTGGAAATGTGGGTGATTTTTCCATTATTAGTAGCTGGCCTGTGAAGAGAAAAAGAGTACTTTTCACAGGCTTTTTCCTCTCTAAATTCCATTTAGTAGAGGCATAAAATACCATTTGTGTTTCTGCAATAGAGTTTTGAGGTTCTAGGTGTTTTGGTTTGGGTTTTTTGTTTGGTTGGTTTGGGGTTTTGTCGTCATTTTCCTTTTTCCAGATGAAGAGTTCTGTACACTTTTCATTTCCAAACAACTCAAAAGTGGAAGCATGAATATCATCTACAGCATTATGGATGATTTATAATGCATTTTTGAAACAAAGTTTCAAATAAAATTAATCCTCATTTATTCTGATGTTGAATCAACTGTTCATTGCTGTAATGTTGTTCCCAACCTGGCATAGATCTCTGAAGCCTTATGACGTAGGAAATGTAAGCTAACTTCAAAACTTATGTTCTGTAAAATAATACATCACTATATACACGGTATGGATTAATGTGACATAGTTACTGGAAAGATGATTGAACATGATGTGACATCCATGTGTGAGAGTAAACAGATAAAACTCACATAATCAAGCTTGAACTGAGTAATGCAAATGTTTTCTAAGATTGTATCTTAAACTGTTTGACAAGGTACAGGTGGCAAAATCACCGAGATATCTCAGTTCTGCTCACCCAATTCCTGATCATTTTCTAGTTAAGAAATCTTAAATCTTGCCTCAAATCTATTACTAACAATGGTCTTACTAGTATTTTTTTTATTATTAAAATCATCTTACTGTTATTAGTTAGCTAACAGATAAAGGGATACAGGTTACAGGCCCAGAAAAGTAATTCAGACTATAACACCTGCTTACATAATTCTATTAAAAAAAGAATTTCTTTAGAATTTAATTAGTAATTAATTGAATCAAATAGCAGTTTAATTTATATCTTTGTAATTTTACATCTGCAGCATCCATCTGGGCTCATACCAGTATGCCTGAGAGGTGCCTTTAATCTAAATATCTGTATACTGTTAGAAAGCAGAAATGTAGTCTGCTTATAGAATTGTTAACCTCAAGTATATGATCTTAATTAGAATTTCTGCTGGGTTTTTTTTTTTTCAAACACAAACAGGCATTGGCTTTATGGTAACTGAAAAAACTTCTTTCTCTTGAAATACTGTTTTTATCCTCCTGGAAATAGTGGTTTACAGTACTACATTCGTTTTGTCACTCTTTAAAACACTACTTCATTTTGACCAGTTTTATCAACTATTTTACATATATAATATAGAAATAAATAATATAAATTGAAATATATATAATACATATTGCAACCATGAGTTCTGAGGGAGCTGGCTGTTATTGCTAAACCATTCTCCATCATCTTTGAAAGATCATGGAGAACAGCAAAGGTGTCTGAGGACTGGAGGAAAGTCAATGTCACTCCACTCTTCAAAATGGGCAATAAGGAGGACCCAGGAAATTACTGGCCAGTCAGCCTCACCTCCATCCCTGGAAAGGTGATGGAACAGCTCATTCTGGAGGTCATCTGTAAAAAGAAGGTGATTGGGAGTGGTCAGCATGGATTCACCAAGGGGAAATCAGGCTTGACCAATCTGACAGCCTTCTTTGATGGTGTGACTAGCTGCGTAGATGAAGGGAGAGCCGTGGATGTTGTCTACCTTGCTTTAAGCAAGACTTTTGAGACCGTCTCCCATGACATCCTCATAGGGGAGCTTACGAAGTGTGGGTTAGATGAGTGAACCATGAGATAGATTGAGAACTGTCTAAACAACAGAGCTCAGAGGGTTGTGATCAGTGGTGCAGAGTCTAGTTGGAGTCCGCTAGCTAGCGGTGTTCTACAGGGGTCAGAACTGGGTCCAGTCTTGCTCAACATCTTCATCAATGACCTGGAAGAAGGAATAAAGTATACCCTCAGCAAGTTTGCTGATGATACAAAACTGAGAGGAGTGGCTGACACACCATAAAACTGTGCTGTTCAAAGAGATCTGGACAGACTGGAGAGTGGGGCAAAGAGAAATCTAAGGAAGTTCAACAAAGGCAAGTGGAGAGTTCTGCACCCAGGGAGGAATAACTCTGTGCACCAGTACAATTTAGGGGTTAACCTTCTGGAAAGCAGCTCTATTGATAAGGACCTGGGAGTCCTGGCAGACAGTAAGGTAACCATGAGCGAGAAATCTGCCCTTGTGGCCAAGAAGGCCAATGGTACCTTATTGGTGCATTAAGAAGAGTGTGACCAGCAGGTCAAGAAAGGTTCTCCTCCCCCTCTACTCTGCCTTGGTGAGGCCAGCTCTGGAGTATTG
>JAVSBS010004658.1:0-33739 GCA_033124195.1 Coracias cyanogaster
TATCAACACCCTTCTAGCTCCCAGCACAAAAACACTGCAGCTGTGGGGAAAACCAGCTCAGCCAGACCCACTACACAACAACAAAAGTAGTTGATGAAGAGCAATCAAAACACCTTAAACTCTTCTTTTCTACTGCCTTACACATTCTGTTATTTATATCAGTGCAAAGTAAGTGCTAAATAGCTGACAAATACTTTTCCTGATTAAAAGTGTTCAACAGTCACCTAAGACTCATGCTGCTCAGTTGTGAGTGGCTCTGTACTGTGCAAAGCAATGGAAAAAATGAGACTCAGATTTTAAGTTGATAGGGTTTATAATAAAGATTGATAATAAAGGCTTATGGACTTTTGGCACCATTTACAGATGAGAAAGGTAAGCTTTCTCATCTCTCATCTCTCACACCTGTGAGAAATGTTAGGTGGTTACAGGCTGGTGTCATCCTATGAACCAAGAGTAAGAGCTGATGTAGGACAGGGAATAAAAGTGGTGAGATAGGCCACATTGCTGGTTACATTGAGATGAATTTGAATAATATCTGAATAAATATGAGCATTCATGAATAGGCTACTCAGCATATTATCTGACTCTACTAAGAAAGTGATGATGTTAAGCATTATCTGGTTTCAAGTAAGCTGTTGATCATCTTAAGCAGGGTCAGGGGAATCAGTTCCTCTTAAAATTCACTCTTTGGACAAGTCAGCATGAATGCAAATAAAAGTACTTATTTTCAACATACAAACTAGACAAATGTTTATAGAAGGTGCAAGTAAAGAAATTAAATAAAAAACTTACTTGTGCTGAGTTTGAAAAAGGAAGTTCACTAGCCAGAGTTAGAAGGTCACCATTTATCGAGGGTTCTGTCTCACTGCCTGCATTTGCATTAGGTTGCATTCCTTAGATAAAAGATCTTCCTAGAGTAACAGGTTAGCCTTTCAGTTATGCTCTTCTTCAAGGGATGTAGACCAGAGTTTGTATCTGATAAAGGGCAGCACAGGCATTTGGCATGAAAAGTATCCAGACATACTTAGCACTGGGGAAACAGATAAAGAAAACCTCCTGCCTTCCAGCCAGGAATCTCTGTGTCCCAGGTCCATCAAGTTCTTGAGTGATCTCCTGTGTGAAAGTAACAGGTAAACTCCAAAATCCATACAAAGTTTTTTCACTGCAGGCTGATCTGTGGCCATAGCTGAGGATCCAGGAGCCTGATTTCATGCCTTCTCTGTCTGAGGGCTAGACTTTAAATATCTAGCTCTAGTGGGGCCACTAAACAGGAATTGTTTTACTTTGTAGTTATATTAATAGTGCTTTTTCTGCCTGTTCATGTTATGAAGAAAGCATCAACTTGAGCAGTACGTGGGCAATTCTGTTGTTCCCTCAAAAATTTCTCCTTGCTTTCTTGGGTATATGAATTATGAAGGGTCCTCTGTAGCATGAGTGACTCCTTTGCAACTGTCCTTGTCACCTGTGGCTTAGTATCTGTCTGCATCCCATGGTTCTAAAGGGAAAATATATGAGCCCAAGTTTACAAAGACATTTCCCGTTCCATGTTGCTGAAACCTTTTCTCCATCATAAGATGCAGACAAGCAGTTTGTGATTCACTAACAACAGCTTCGCATATCCTGTAAATCCTCCTGTTAACTTCTTCCCTGGAATGTCTTTGTACTCCAGGAAGGAGTTTTGCTGCTCTCTGAGTAAAATAAATATTGCTGGTCTTTCTTAGAAAATCACCTGTTGCTTTCTTAGACCAGCTGTCATCTCCTGAATTTGACAGATCTGTCTTTGTTTCAACTCAGTTCTCTCCTTAGTGATGATAGTGATCAGTGCAAACCAGCATGTGTCACTATTGCCACTGAAACATAAGACCAACCTGCACTAACACCTGCCCATCCTCGGTTTGACATTGTCCTTCCCCTGTTCTTACACAAATCTAGTTTGAATGAGGGAATCAGCCCAGAGAAACAGACTGAAGTTATGGCAAATTATGCCAAAATGGAAGAGACAGTGTCATATGGATAGGGTAGTACAACCAGGGTTGGAGGGAGAAAGTGGAATGGCTGATTCAGCAGCAGAGCCAATTTGTGCCTGCCTGAACTGACGGTGAAACTGTGGCATTAGTGTGCAGGTACCAGTATGAAGACTCTTTATTAGTGGAAACATATTTCATATTAATCCTTGTATTAACAGACATGAAAACATCTAGACAAGATATATACACGCTACTGAGAGAAGACATAGTAGTTATCAACTGGAGATATAGAAAGTTTTGAGGTGACTAACTGTGTCTTTGCTGTAGGAATAAAACCAAGTCTTTGCTCCAGTTTAATTCTAAACCACTTCTTATTTTACGTGTTTATGCAAGACTTTTAGAGAAGCAAACTTGATCTCTTCCATTTAATCAAAAGCCTTTTGTAATGGTGCATTTATGATACAGTACAACTTTGTGAAATAATGCACTGCATTTTCCAAACAAGATTTCTGCTGAAGCATTCAATTCTCATACAGCACTTACCTTTTTAACTGTGCATTTAATTCTTAGCTAATTGCCATCAATATTTATGCTGTTGAACTTTTATCTTGCTACATATTGCATAATTGCTACTATTAGACCATCTTCCAAAGGTTTTCTTTTTAGATTCATATAATGTATCCATGTCATTCTTTTGCAAAACACAGATTTTTATAATATTGTTAAACTGTCTAATAGTTTATACTTTGAAGCATAACTGAAGTTGATTGCATCTAAAAAATTCAATAGCTTCACGTTCACTTTTTAGTGTAAAAAGGTATAATGCATCAGTAGTGTTGTTGTCCACTATTTTATTTTGATTTCTAAAGTCAGAGTATCTTAATAATATGTGACTTAGTATCCTGAAAGCAAAATGCATCAGGAGATGTAAATTGAATTTTAATCCTCTCAGTCTCAGTAATTTTCAAGGTGTTTTGTATGTACAGTCAGAGAAGCCCCAAATTAAGGTACTCTACAGAAATAAAGTATTTTAATTTCCAGCTAAATGTGACATAGAAAGAAGTGTCGGTCACTCAAAAGATAAATAAGACATTCTGAAAAACTCTTGTACTGACTACTGGCTCTCCAAGGCAGCCATTGCCCTTCTGCTCTGTTTCTACTGGTAAACAGGACAGGGCCAGCTACATACTAAGATAACGGCACATGATCACTCATACTGTTTAACAGCAGGTTCAGTCCTTCACAGGTCATTTTGCTGGTGTAAATAAAAAAAAATTATCACTTTCCCATACAGTGTCCAGATAAGGTTGGGCAGAGTAGCATGTTTCAGTGACTATTCCCAATACAGGTGAAGCCACCTAATTTTGTGGGCTTTGGTATGCAAACTGTGGCATGCAAATTGGCTTTAGAGATTTCACTTATTTCTGTTCTTAGTGTGGTACAAATGCCAAATACAAATAAGAGAGAGCCAATAGCTAGGATTACCAATACTCTCTTGCTATTCTGCCCAAACATGTAAGAAAGATTCAGGAGAGGCATTTCTGTGTTTCTCATGTTTAAGATAAGGACTAGAGGAGCAGAACTCGGTGACATGAAAAATTTTGGTGGGTTCATGAAGATAATCAGCTGAACATACAATTTCAATTATCACTAGGTTTAGGATACGTAAGCAGAGCTTTGGAATCATGCACTGAAAATCTCAAAGAAAACAAAAGCCCATAGTCTTTTGTGTTAGGCATGTCTGTAACGACTATGGAATACGTACATGGATTCTGGTATCCATACATCAATACACTTTAGATCTTCAGTGTGCTACATAAACAGTTGCATCCAAAAATGAGGGGAAAACAAAAAGTAAAAAACGTAAGAAGTTAAAAATGTTCATTTTATCATATTCTAGAATAATTCACAGTACCTTGAAAAGAGTTTATTCACAGAATTTTTCAAGACAGAGTGGAAATATGAAATTAAATGACTGGAAGTTATAATTTTACAGCTGACTCTACCAGTTGACTCATATTGCTCCCGTAATATTATCTTCATACTGCAAAGTTCGTCGATGTTGTAGTAAATTTAAGACAATCCATACAGCCATATGCACTGTTTGATGTGTGTGCAAAAAATGGGGCACTTAATTCATTGAATCAGTTGCAAGCTTTGTCTTTATTAAAGGATATTCCATCAAGACTGAGTTTTAATTAAGGTTATCGGAAGATAGTTTTAAACAAGGAACTTCTAATTATGCACATTGGTGGTGGGAGGGAAGAGCAGAGTGGAAAGAAGGAGCATGCATTTTTTAAAAGATTCTCATTCTTTTGGATTAGGCAGACATATTATGATGGTCTTCCCAGTACCAAAGAGAAATAAAGAAGAGTGAAAATATAATTGAATGCTATAGAGAAGATTATTAAATCCTATACTATGCACATAGCCAGAGTCTATTTCACTGTAACATCTTGCCTTGGATTTCAACAAGCACAAATCTTTTAAAAGAGATACTGAGGAGCACACAGTGTTCCATAAAGGGTTTTTCTACTTAGTAGGGAAGTGGAGATGTCAGTGACACCAAGTTTATAATTCTGGCAACTTAGAAACATACTAATTTCCTTTATTTGCAAGCGAATAGTTCTCCTACGCTGATTTACAGAAGTGCAGATTAGGGCTGAAAACAGCTGTGGGAACCAAAATATCCTCAGTTGTGGTTTTCCTTGATTGTAAGAATCTCACTGTAAACCAAGGTCATATCTCTTTTAACTGATTATTCCTTCATCTCACATTAGGCTTATACTGGCATGGGCAAATTTAAATTCTTTTGCCACTTACTCCTCTTAGGCAACCTATGAATCAACTGGATTTCTTTTCCTCGTGGTTGAAGGAGGCATAAATATCTTTGTTACTTTTACTCCACTGTGAGTTATTTAACAGCATCTCCCCAAACTAAGTTTGTGCAGGTCTATATTTGTTTTTTCTCTTTGCCTGGTGACCCATAATAGAACTCATTATGCCCTTAGGGAACACCCTCTTTGAACATGTCACACTACGTAACACCAATTAAGAATACATTTGGAAGCTGTTACATGCTTAATCGGGATATTTATGACCGTTTCTAAAATCAGCTAGACATTAAACTCATTTTGTGACAAGTTTTCTCATGGCTGGCTCTGAACACCTCATGAGCAGGTTTTACATCAACACATTTCCTATACAGATAACAACTGAAAGCCTAAAGTACTGCAGCTGGAATTTCCATTTCTGTGCATTACTGAGTGGTATGCCTGATGACATGCAATAGTCACAAAAACATCTAAACCCAATTTTAGACCTGTGTCACAAATCACTGATGTAAAATAATTTTCCAGATGTTGTTGTTTTTTTCTAAGCTGTAACTATGGTAAAAAGGCTTCTGCTAGATATCTAATCATTGAGATTTGACAATCCCAAAAACTTTCTCCTGACTTTTATAGTGGCACTAAGGTCACAAACACACCTTTCACAGTAAGTGTAAAAATGCATAGTGGCTAGTAAGTAGTTTACGTATATCTCACTGTTGTGGAGAAGGCTTTGCATTTTGAATTACACAGTTACATGGGCTTATGTTTAAGAAGAATCAGGTGGATATTAAACTAAGAAACCTCTGAATAAAAGAGCTTTTCAGGTAACGTGCACATATGTGAAGGCTAGTTTCAAAAGCCAGAGAAAGCATCTCACATGGCATTGAATTGTTGCTGAAAATCCTCACATGTAAGAGGATTATGAGCTGTCATTGCATTATTCAAGTACAGAAACATGAATAATAAGTCCCACTTGATGTCCAGGAGAGCCGAGCATATTTTCTTGGTAACAGATAAGCAAATATGCTTCAATAAGTAGTTGATGCAATCCAGTAGGAAAAAAGTATTCCAGCAATAAACTACAGAGGAAACAAAATTTAATAAGTAAATATATATGTTTTTAAAGACAGCTCTTTAAAAATGAAAAATATTGAGATATTGCAAAATCAAGTCCTTTCTAGTAAACAAAAAACTGTCACAGTAAGGCAAAATGCACTATTTTCTCCTTCACATTTTAATACAAATATGAGACTTTTGCTATAAATCCTACTCATAAAATTAGCATTATTGAGGTAGAAAGAAATCTGTAGGTAATTATTGAAATGATGATGTACAATAGCAGCAGGAGGGCAGTGTTCTCAATTTCACTCAGTGAATCTTGTTGGAACATTTGTTTGATTTCTTTAAAGAGTTTTTGATTACCATCTGTTAGTGATGAAACGGCAACAGTTATCGTAGTCATCCGTGTACTGAGGAAAAAAAAAAAGAGAGAGTGAAATCAAATACAGAATTAAGCAAGACTGAAATTCTGTTTAAAAAGTGTCTAAGAAAAATCATGGTAACCAAGAGATTAATTCATAATTTCTGGAAAGAGTCCATGCCTTTAGGAGTTTAGTGGATGCTGTGAGTTTGACCTGTGTCTGTCATTTTAGAGACTTAAGTAACTTTAACACCAACATAGTGACAAAAAGGCAGGATGTGGTGACAGAAGTTTATCAATTAAAGGGAGTATGGCAAGAGCAAGATCATCTAAGGGTCTAAGCCTCTGTTTTGACTCTTCTCCCTGCTGTGACTGACCTAGCAGAGATACACAGGGCCAAATGTTTGAAAGGCCTAGTGCTTCCTCTGCCCTAGAAAGGTAACAAAAATGATTTAGTGGCTTCCTGTGTGGTTACTGTCACAGAATGATTGTGCATAATACCTGTTTAAAGTGTGGAAAAAGACAGAGAATAAAATTAAAGTCCAGTTTTATAGTATTTTCTTTGTCCATTCCTGGAGAGCTCCAGCTATTTTGTCCTGCTCTTTATAGCAATGGCTCAAGCTTCCCACTTAAACAGATGCTTAAGGCAGTGTCATACAGGTAAAGTTTATGAAGGGAAGAAGGGATGCTCAGAGAAGTCTAGTCAGATTATGATAACAACATGCTAACATTTATGCACAAATGCTAAAATGATGATTTAGAAATTTTCCAAGGAAGATTAGATGATGTAAAACCCTCCCCATTTTATTTCTTCTTGCTGAGATGATCAGGATAGAGATGGAAATATTTTGAAAGTCAAAATCAATGGGTAAGGATCATTTATAAATGCTTCACTGGAAAGACAATACAGTATTTTCTACCTTTAGCCTAATGAGTCTTTGTTTGATATAAGTACACTTACTTCCCATGGCCTGCCCTTACACATCATAATGAATTTTGCTCCTTTATGATGAAGAGAGGCAAAAAAAACAAAACCCAAACACAGTCACTGTATTTCCATATGTTCTTTGTTTAGAACTCCAGATGAATAGCCATGGCAGAGGAAAGGAGTACTTTACCACCATCCATTGATGAACAAAGAATTCTTCAGACATAGAGGATTTATCTGCTTAATGTTCATTGGGCAACATTTTGGGAGCCATTATAATTTAATAGAAACTTAGAATTGTTCATCTAATAGACCAGTAGATCAAGAAAATGTTTCCATCTTGAAAGGACTTGCAAACACTGTTATGAATCCTATTCTAATCTATATAAATCCCAAATTATTCAGAACAACATACCGTTTGGTGGAAAATGATACAAAGGTGCTTCACCTTGGATTTTTTTGTAGTTGTTGTTGGTAGGTTTTTTCCTATGGGCTGTCACAGAGAAAGAAGCCTCTACTGACTCACAGAATGAAGCAGCTGAGCCTCATGGTCCCTGAGGCTCTTCTTACTTAGCTAATAAATAAATAAATCTGAAATGGCGAGTTCTCATTACATGGGAGATCCTGAACACAGGAATAAAAAATATGTCCTAAGGGATAAAAGACAGCCTTGCCTGAGGACAGCTTAGCACTTGCTGGGAGCGGGATGAATGTAGCTTTGTAGGTGGGGGGCAAAGAGCTTTCATGGAACAAAGGTGTTCATCCGTTGGACAGCTGTATACATGACTAGGACACCATGTTAAATGACTATTGCTAAAAATACATTTAAGTTGTATTTACCATTCATTTGTAGTTAAATCAAGGCTGTAGTTTCCATAGTTGCTGCTGTGGTCCTTGTGCACTTAATGTAGTTTTTTCAGGTTTCAAACATAACCTCAGTGCATAAGAACAACACAGGGAAAATGTTGTGGTTACGATGCAAAATAATTAGTGGCCTAAGAAAATCTGTAAGTGGTTTCAGAAAAACATTCCTTGGTTTAGTAGGGAGCATGGATGTTTGCTGCTGGAATACTTGGTAGAAGGAGTAACATTGGGAGGACATATCTCTGGAATTTCTAACTTACATCATAAGCAGCCTTGTAAGAAATCTTACAGGTCTGGGCTGCTATGACTGAAAAACAGTTGTACCAGAAATGCGCAAGTGCATATTAAGTATATTGGTCTTTGCAATATACTTCAAAGCCAGATTTCTTGCAACAGGAACACAGTCAGCAAACCAGAAGTTTTTCAAGTATGGCATGAAAAAAGACTAAGAATTGCACTGGTGATATTCTTTACCTTCACCATCTGTCTGCACTCTATCTCATTTAGTGGTTCAAATAAAATCCCAGTAAAACAGAGTTCAGATGTGTATTTCTAGCAGAGCTGGCAACTCAGCTACTCTAACTGAACAGAAAAAAAAAAATTACTTTTGGTACAGCAGCCTTCCCCCATGCAACACACAGGTTTTAGTTTCCCTCTACATTTATTACTTTGTTGCCTTGGCAAGTGTTACACATGTACAGAATCCTCCAGACAAAATGAGTAAATGCAGGTGTGTATTTTAAATAAGCATGTTTTTCCTACTGTTACTTTTACTCACAAATCCAGAAGAAAAAACCTCCACTGCGACAGCTCTGACCACCCTCCATGACAGGTCAGCAGATGGTGTCTTTAAGTGATGAATCTGACAATATTTGGGGGTCAGTTGACTGAAAATGAAATATTGAAAGGGAAAATGTGCACTCTTTTTTCAACTACAGTTTCCCAGTGCTGTACAACAATAGTATAAATGAGGATTCAGTGCTGGTCAAAGGAAATCTCTTGCTAACATGTGATTTGTGGACCATTAATCTTGGTTGCCCATCCTCCAGTTTCAATGTGAAAAACATTTTAGCTCAGCAGGTGATGTTGTCAGTGACAAATGAACAAGATTAAAATAAAGTGATGTGGACAAAGAAAATTGTCTCAAAATGAATCTTCCTGTATTTGAAAACTACTATCATTCTGATGTTACTGGAAACAGTGCTAGTGGCTATGTGAACTTAATCTAAGAGAATTAAGAAATAGTTTTCTGTGTTAGTGAACTTCAAAATAAAAAAGAAAAAATCTTCATGAAAAACAACTAGCATTATGTTCCTTGTAGGATTCAGCTGAATCTTTCAGGCTTTGCCTTATCTCAGGGGAGATTGTTTATATGGTTTGTAAAATGCATTTCCCCTAAAACTAAGAGCGCTAATACTAGTGACTATGCTGGATAGGGGTCACACATAAATCAGAAAGTACACTGCAGTGTGCCCAGTAGTCCAGAAAGAAGTCCAACTGTGGGAGCATGAGACAGTGTGGAGGAGAGGAGTACATGTGCATAGCACAACATTTGCACTGAGTGAAGATATTGAAGATAATGGAAACAAAACAGCTATGGAAACATCAGTCTGCAGAGGGAAATAGTGTAGTCCACAGGAAATGCATAGAAGATGGTCAGAGAAGTGGTATAAGTAGGAGAGGACCAACACAATTCTTCTGCTGGTACCCATATTGGCTTATTGAACACAGGGTGGATTCTGTTATGCAGATATATGCTCTCAGTGCAGTTAATGGGTGTGTGCTCCCTAACTGAGGAGCAGTTGTGCTTCCCCCAGAAAGATACTCTTAATTTAGAGTTTGTGGTCTTTGCTTCCCCTTTTGTTATTTAAAAACTGACTCGTGCTTTAGATCCCTCTTTGCTGTTTACCCATACAAGATGTGACACAATATAATTTTAAAATGTAGATGTCTGGGTATGTGTCTGTGATTTAATAAGTTTCTACATTTTGGGATATAGGAACTTCCAGACCAAAGATTTTCAAAATCAGAAGTTGATGTAAGATGAATTTATACTTGCATAGGGGGAAAAAAAGACAAAAAAAAACCCCAAAAAACAAAACACCTTGAGGAAAACAATTTTTTTTGTTCTATTTCCATGTAGCCTTTGTTGCATTAGATAAATTTTAGATTTCAGTTTTTGAACTTGGGACAAAAAAGATTTGTTGGCTTGTTTAATTCCAGAGGAGGAAAGTTGAAGGAGGTTATAATGGGTAAATAATATACGGGAGTGATTACCAATGCAAATGATGCAAGACAATCTACAATTGGTAGAATCAGGTGAATTTTTGCCCATACTGAGCTCTTGAACTCATGCAGTCACTGAAAGTGTACCTGTTGCTGTATCTGGTCCAGGAACCTCTTGGTTGTACCTCAGAATTCAACACTTAGCTTCTGATTAGATAAGAAGCAACTACTTGGAGATATATGAGGTGCATAACCTCTAGATCTAGCCAGTTATTCATAAGTAATTGAGGTATTTTGTGACTGACAGACAGTTTCTGACAGGGGCCAGGACAGAAATGCTGCCAGAAATGAGCCCTAGATTGGGAGGAGTGGGGCTGAAAGGCAAGGAAAGGCTTATAGGGAAGCTAGAAAAAAGAACATAGCACTCTGAAAAGTTCTGTGTAAATGAAGATGTCTGTCAGTATTGGTTTGAGCCCTTCTCCAGAAAGTGGAGGTCTTCAAAGCATGGGACACGTGATGTTTCTTCTTGAGATAAAGTATTTCCCTTAGCAAAAGGTAAAGTTAAGTAGTAGTTATGTTCTTATGTATTTTCAGATCAAAAGTCTGGCATGTTCTGTGGCTGGGAATACTTGTAGGTAAATTTTAGCGTAATGTGAGATATTGCTGAGATTTTCTGTCATCCTACTGAAGCCTATTTTCTTCTCTAGGGTGTGGGTAGAGGAAGAACTATGGCAGCTGCATGTGTTCCAGAAGCTGCCCCAAGAGTTGCTGGATTGTGAAGAATGAAGGATTTCAGCTTGCTGCTTGGAGAATCTTGAAGAAAGTTGGCAAAATTCCCAAATTATCTAAATGCACTTTGGCCAGCTAGTTTAAGGTCCTACTCATTAGCTGTTTGCATGTTGTCTTAGACATTCAAAGTGCTCCTTTCAGTCTATTCATCACAAGTGTTAGTATGGGATATTCAGTTTCTCACCAAGCTGGCAGAGATATTTCTTCAGACACATCTTTCACGTGGCATCTACATGAAGCCTAATGGAGGCTTCTGCGGTCACAGTGTACCTGACAGCCCAGATGCTGTGCTTTTAGCTTTGCAAATCAGCAGAAAAGTGCCTGCATTATACTGCTGCAAAAGAACACTTAACCAGGCTTCAAGATGTTCTCTAAGCTCACAGAAAACATTTACCTCACAAACACCTAATTTTTTAAAGTTTTCCCTACCCATCTGAAAAGGATATTTTTATACTCACAGTTTGTGTAAGCAGGCATCCAATGTTAGCAACTTTGAAGATGTCAAGCAAATATATCCTGCTGCTGAGGAAACAGGATGCTAATCTCAAAACTAGCACAGATATTTCCTTGTATGATACTAATTAAGCAATAAGGCTCAACAGGACATGCAGTTATCATAATCATATCTGTGGAGATTTTATATAGCATAGTAGAATTTAATGGCATAAGTACATGGGTGATATGAAATCAACTAAATAAAAATTACAGATGATATGTTCAGTTCCTAAAATGTCTTTTTCTGTGGAGTCACAATAAAATTAGATGGACAGGAGACAACACCAAATACTGAAATTTATGGTTTTCTTCTCTCCATGTATGTGTTTATATCTAAATATTTTTGCCCAGATTCATGCAGTACCAGATCATGGTACTTTTTTGTGGTAAATCTGATATTAGTCCTCATCATCAGCAAGTCCTTTGGGAAGGAGTTTCAATCCCCTCCCTGTCAGAGAACTGAAGCCAACACTGCCACTAAAAGAGCTACTCCGTCTGGAACGAAAACCCTGAACAGAGTATGAGACCTGCATCAATAATAAACTATTCCTTCTTGGCAGAAATCCAAAGGGAAGGCAAGTGGCACTAGCACTGCCTCTACTCCAGTGATGTGAATCTCTCTGCAGAGGTCCACGGGTTCAGTTCTACCGTACTGTATGAAAATACAATGTACAGCATCTTTTATTGGATTTGGTGAATTTAGCTCTTTTGATTTTCTTTTCACTTGAAACAAATGCTCTGCTATTATTCAAGAGACAGAGTTGGGGAGAGAAAATCCACAATAGTCAAATTGTTTTGAGATACTTAGTGTCAAAGCACTAAGTATGTGAAATGTAAGGGTGTGGTGAAGTGTGATAAGGGAAAGAGCTTTCTGTTTCCAGCTTCGAAAAAAACCCAGCATACAGGGAAGGCATAAACCACTTTAATAACTGAAAAGTTCTTCCAATATATCCTGTGAAAATAGTCTATTTAAAACAATGAATGTGCCTGAAAAGACTAAGCAGCTTTCTTCCAAGAATAGGACTTAGCTAAATGAAGAAGAAAAAAAAATTAAATTAATCTAATATTCAGAGCTGGATTAAAGCATAAATAGTTTAGGGGTAATTATTATGAAGAAATATTTTGACAAGCTAACAGGCTACTACCTGCTGACAGCTGCATGGATCTGAGAGCCCATTCTTCGTGTCTGCAGGCAGCAGTGTCATCAGGTGGCTCTCCCCTATTAAGGACAGAGAGGCACTAAATGTCTTCCCTTGCATAACACTTCAGCTCCCCTGGGAAGGAAGAAGGAGGTGGCAGCACAAACAGGGCAGATGAAATGCCACTACAAATCTAAGAGTGACTTCTTGCCAGAAAGACTCCTTCCACCAGACTGACAAACAGAATAAAACTCCTCGTGTTTAAGCTGTCTGGATGCAGCCTGGGTGATCACAGTCTGGGGATTACATCCAGGTTGAACACGGAAGCTCTGTTACCTTGCACACTGACATCAACATGTGTAAATGGTGATTAATCATGTTATGAACTATTTCACAATAGCAAGCTTTAAGATGTCTTAAATGGTGACTGAAAGTTGTCTAATGAGTCTGTATTTGTCAAATCTACTCATTAACCCTAATATTTTTCACTATTCCAGGTTCAACAAACTATTGGAAACCCTGAATCATCCTGACGGATGCCCCATCAGTTGTTTGCAGAGACAGGCATGCTGGAACTTCCAGAGGAGGAGACTGAGAGAGCTATGTGAGGACTGGGGTGGCCATATGGTGATTGGGCACCATGGATTTAATGATGGTGGCATTAGAAAGGAAAGAAGCAATTGCACTGAGTTGCAAAACTCTCTCACCCACAGTCAGCTTAGAATTGTTTTCCTTGATGCTGAGTCAGAAATGAATTTTCAGGAAACAAAAAAAGGAAAAAATATAGAAAAGAAAGAATTTATCAGTTTTAGACCTCACTTTGAAGTAAGTGACTATAAACTCTATTTTGGAATTATTCTGTTTTGATTAAAATGCTTACATTCATTAAAACCAACACAAAGGAGTGAAATATCTCTCTTATGTCTCCTAGTTAAGAGATTTATGTAGAAAGAAGGACATAGAATCAGAGAATGGTTTAGGTTAGAAGGGACCTTTAAAGGTCATCTAGTTCAAATCCTCTTCAGTGAGCAGGGACATCTTTAACCAGATCGGGTTGCTCAAAGCCCCATCCAACCTGACCTTGAATGTTTCCAGGCATGGGTATTCTGTCACCAACCTGGGCAATCTGTTCAAGTGTTTCACTAGCCTCATTGTAAAAGCTTTCTTTCTTGTATCTAGTGAAAGCCTGCCCTCTTCAAGTTTAAAACCTTTACATCTTGTCCTATCCCATCTTTCTTACAGATTCCCTTCATTATTGAAAGGCTGCAATAAGGTCTCCCTGCAGTCTTTTCCAGGCTGAACAACCCCAGATCTCTTAGCCTGTCCTCATATGGAAGGTGCTTCTGCCTCCTGATCTTTTTTGTGGCCCTCCTCTGGACCTGCTCAAGCAGTTCCATGTCTTTCTTGTGCTGAGGGCTCCAGAGCTGAAGACAGTACTCCAGGCAGGATCTCGTGAGAGTGGAGCAGTAGGGGAGAACCACCTCCCTTGACCTGCTGGCCACGCTCCTTTTAATGCAGCCTAGGATACAATTGGCCTTCTGGGCTACAAGTGCACATTGCCGGCTCACATCCAGTTCTTCATCCAGCAGTGCCCCAAGCCCTTCTCCACAGGGCTTCTCTCAAGGCCTTCATCCCTCAGCCTATATTGATACCAGGGATTGCACTGACCCATGTGCAGGGCCTTTCACTTGGCCTTGTTGGACCTCATGTCAACTGCACCACTCAACATGGTGTCATCTGCAAACCTGCTGAGGGTGCACTTGACCCCTCTGTCTATGCATTGATGAAGATATTAAACAGCACTGGGCCCAATATGGACCCCTGAGGGACACCATTTATCATCAAACTCCACATGGACATCAAGCTATTGACCACTACCTTCTGCATGTCACCACCCAACCCATTCCTTATCCACCAAACAGCCCACCCATCAAATCCACAACTCTCCAATTTAGAGAGGTGTTGTGGGAGACTGTGTCAAAATCCTTACAGAAATCCAGATAGATGACATCCATAGTTCTTCCCTTGCTGACTAATGTAGTTACTCCATCACAGAAGGCCACTAGGTTTGTTAGGCAGGACATGCCCTTGGTGAAGCTATGCTGGCTGTCTTGAATCACGTCTCTGTCCTCCACATGCCTTAGCATAGATTCTAGGAGGCTCCATGATCCTCCCAGGCACAGAGGTGAGGCTGACAGATTAGTGGTTCCCAGGGTCCTCCTTTCTACTCTTTTTAAAAATGGGTACAATATTCCCATTTTTCCAGTCACCATGACTGTCATGATTTTTCAAATATCATGGAGAGTGGCTTGGCAACTACATCAGTCAACACACTCAGAACACTGGGATACATTGTCAGATCTCATAGTCTTATGTATGTACAGGTTCTTTGGGTGGTTGTGAACCTGATCTTGTGTTACAGTGGGAGGGACTTTGCCCTGCTGGTCTCTATCTTGCAATCCATTGACTTGGTTTGTGTGAGAGGAGAGGTTGCCAGTGAAGACTGAGACAAAAATGTTGTTGAGTACCTCAGACTTCTCTGTCGTTACCAGCTTGCCAGTCTTGCTCATTAGAGGGACTACACTTTCTTTGACCTTCCTGTTCAGTTTAACATACCTGTAGAAGCCCTTGTTATTCTTTGCATCCCTTGCCAAGTTCAGCTCCTGCCACGCCTTGCATTTCCTGACACCTTCCCTACACAACCAGGCAGTGTCCCTATACTCTTCCCAGGACATCTGTCCCTGCTTGAACTGCCTTCTTGCCCTTTAGTTTGACCAGCAGGTCTTGACTCAGCCATGACTGTCTCTTGCCTTCCTTGCCTGATTTCTTACACCTGGGGACCAAAAGCTCTTGTGCTCTATGGAAAGCATACTTAAAGATCTGCCAGGTCTGTTGTGCTCCCTTGTTCCTGAGGACCATTTGCCAGGGAGTCCTACTGACTAACTCCTTGAAGAGCTGGAATTATGCTTTTCTGACTTTTAGGGTCCTGACTTTGGGACCTCACCTGACCCATAACCTTCAGGACTCTGTACTCCACCACCACAGGATCACTGCAGCCCAGGTTGCCTCCAATCTTAACATCACCAATTAGCTCACTTGCATTGGTGACCATTGGGTTCAGTACCGCATCCCCCCTGGTAGGGCTATTACTTAGCTTAAGAAGTTGTCCTCTGTGCATTCTGGGGGTCTCCTGGCTTGCCTACAGTTCGCTGTTCTACATTTCCAAATGAATGTCAGGGTGGTTGAAGTCCTCCAGCTGGATGAGAGTCTGCAAGTCTCACTATAAAATGGGTTATTTTCCTTGCCCAGAGGGACAGACGTTGTGATTACGACTCAGAATACTTTACATTTCATGGATGTTGCATTGAGAAAGGTCCATGGAGCTGTCCTCACCTTTTCCTTTTCCAAAGTAATGGCTTAGGACTTGCTGTGATACTATTTTCCTCAGTTATTTTAAATATTTAAAGCTACAGAGCTCTGAAAATTTGTCTACCAAGTGCTATAAAATAATTAATTTTTGATGTAAGCTTCCAGTGTTGTCTTAAAATTTCCATCTCAGTTCACATTTGAAAGTGTAAAGTACTGACTTTAACATGAATTTCTAGCACAAGTTCTGTGTTTTTTTTTTTTTTATAAAGTACTATATGTTTTAGCTTCTTAACTCCAAAAATAATCATATGTTAAAACATGTTGCCCAGTAGCTGTTCATTTTTTGTTTCCAATATGCATTTTCATTGTGCATGAGAGACATTTTAGATTAATCCTCTGTGATTATTTAGTAACTTCTGCAATACAGCTTTTCTACCTCCTTTTAAATCTACTACATGGTAAAAACCGAATTAAGCAGTGTGAACATATTCATGACTATTTTTCATTTGAAATAAGCATTCCTTATAAAAGTTAAACTGCAACTTACAGTAGTTTGTTTTGTTTATAGTTACCTGTTATGAACTATGAAACACATAGCTCAAGTGATAGACCAGTATTATAAAATCAGATTTTGCCCTAAAAATGGATAGATTTTAGGGCAAAGTGGTAAATAAAATACATTTTTAAGGTGGTTTGGTATTACAGGTGTTATGTTGTATAATGCATTCCTTTTTAATTAACTATGCAGTTATTGGCTTATTTCAGAAAAGCACTAGATTTATCCAAATAATGAAAAATAGCAAATAAGAAACATTTGCTTCAGGAAAATATTTTTAATTACAAACTCTCTGTTCAGTTGGACATAGATCCATAATGAATGGAGATGTAGTAAATAAGGTTAGTAGAATCTAAGGAGCTATTCAGCTAACCAGTTGCTAAACTTGAGACTCCTTTGCCTGAAACTGTGCGAGGAGATGGTATTTATGCAAACAAATCCCATCTCCTGTCTACATTAGAGCAAGATAAGTCTCTTGCGTGTATTGATTACCAAGTTATTTCAGTCACTTAAACATTCTTTTTATTTCATCCAAGATGGCTGAGGTTATTCAAGATAGCTACACAAACTTGGGAATATGACACAGGTCCTACCAGAAACTTGTACCTTTCTAGAATAGCAAGTAGCGGTCATGGAGAATATCCTTAGGAATCTCAAAAAGATTCTTGTGTTTAAGCAGTTAAATCAAGCCTAGCTCCAAGCCTGACTTAGGCACACAGCTCATGTGGAGATGTCTAAATATCTTAGTCTTGAACTGATTCTCAAACTAAGTGTCTCCAGTTACGCTACTCTTAGAAGGAGACATTTTTATCTTCTTCCTACTCTCTGAGTCTTATTTTAAAATAGACTGAATGAAGGAAATCACTGAAAAAAACCCCCCTGAAATCATTATTACATCAGATTACCTGCAGCCAACCAAACTCTAGAACTGAAATGGAAAAAGTGAACCAGTTTTAAAAAGTTAAGTAATTCTCGACAGCGTATTGGGTATGAAAAGTCTCATATCAATGTAAGATGCTTCAGTGATTCATTACAATTTCACTGCAATGATGAACTCTGGGATCTAACCCAATGACTGGATTATACTTGTGCATGGGCTAGCTCCCTTTTTACAAAGGATAAAATCAGGCATTCAGGAATAAAGAATATTTTTTTGAATTATATACAATGTTAGGCATTTATTATACACTTATTATGCTCTACTAAATGTTTCTGTGGTTTTTGAACATCTTGCTTACATTTGAAGGAGGTGATATTGTGGGGATTGGTGCAAACTGTGATACAGAAGCTGAAACAAAAACAGATCTAATAAACTGTCAAGTGTGTGGCTGCAAAATGCAAAGTGACAGCACTTGGTATCTTGGGGTCAGAGGTGTATATACATATAATAATATGGGACAATCTTGGGAGTAAAGACAATGAGTTTGATTTTTTTTTTTTCTCAACATTGCATTACATTTTATTATCCATATTTGCGTACTAATTTTGGGGTCAGTTCAGAAGCAGATATATGGCTTTGCAAAAGCAGGGCACTTATGATAAATACAAAAATGTTTCTATAACAACTGGTAATCAGAAGACTCAGCTGGTGTTCATGACATTGACTGTAAAGACAGTGTTCTGTTTGTTATTCTTCAGGTTCTTGTGCATAATGATTTTGATGAGATTAGCGTAGCTTGTAAGTCTACGTGACCAATACAATGCAGAAGCTGCAGTCTGACTCAGAGTTTTATCATATATTTACTATGGAGCATTGTTTACATTTAGAAACTACAGATTCAGTTCATTAATGTTTGAAGGAGAAGAATGCTGATTGCAGGTATTGATTTAAATTTGGACTACCTACGTGGAATGAAAGAATAATGCATGTTCTGGCAAGAGAAACTACAGATATTAATGTGGGTATGACTGTACAAAGATAGCAAATACCAGGAAAAAAAGGAAACTAATTTGAGCCGCAATAAAGTTCTTTGTGTAGAAATGGCAGTTACTAATATGCACATTTGTCAGACAAATACACTGCATGCTGCTAGTTGCAACTGCTAAAGGTGCATTTAATTCCATATTTACTACTGTGATGTTTTAGTCTGAGAGTAGTATTGTTCATTTAAATGGTGGTACTTCTTGCCTTTATGTTTTTTTCTTATTGTAACATGTGGGTGAACATTAGTATTTAATATAAAACCTTCCTGCTAAAAGATGGTATCAGCAAAAAAGGAGAAGGCAGATAACTGAAAGATACCTTTGGGCAATTAAATATGCTGGTACAAGATCTCATGCATAGATATTCCTCAAAACCTAAGAAAATGGGATTTCCTTAGTAGGTAGAACTTCCACAAAGCTCTCTCTCCCTATGTGTATTTGCACTGTTCCTTTTCATAGCACATATGCAGTGTGCAAGGCTATGCACAAAGAAGTGCACTCTTTTCAGGTAAAAGGAACTTAAGAATGGGGTTTATATGTATAAACATTAAATGGGAAATTTTACTGTTAGAGGTAGCCTAATCCAGTGGGCTTCAGGCTGCACGTTGATTTCTCCCATCCCAGCCTGGTAGATGTGATACTGCTACAGCTTTCTATTCCCAGGTCCAGTTAATAGTGAGGCTGAGCACCTACCCCAATAGGCAGGTGTGTGCGCACAGGTACATACACGCACATGGGCACACTCTACCATATACGTACTCCATCGGTCACACAGGTCAACACAGAGAGAAACTGGAATTCACTGCATTCACTGGCACTCACATGATACATACAGTGCTACATTTTCCCATGCTTGCTCCTCCTGAATCTGCCCTGATCCTTTTCTTACCTTTGGTCCTTCCCATAAACCTCTCATAACGTTTTACACAATAGTCAAATGCTCTTCCACTGCCACAAGTCCTATACTTCTGAAGGCAATCATGCCCTCTAACTTGCACAGCTTTCAGGAGAGACAGTTTATTTCACTTACCCTTTTTGGTTAGTTTCCCATCAAAGACAATGGTCAAATTGTTCTTTGATAGGTTTAGGATACTCAGTTCAGTGGGTGCTATTTTCACTGATGACGTTACTAGGATTCCACCAGTCTTCATATTTATAGCAATGAGCCTTTAATCACACAATCTAACACTTTTATATGTAATTGTCCGTCTCTCTTCTGTTTGGCAGTTTTTCCATCTAAATCAGAGTCTACATGCAAGTAACAGCAGGGAATATATTTGTGCCTGTCAACCTCAAAGTCCAAAGTTGCAAAGCTGCTACCTTACACAGGCATTTGATCACTTAAATGAGGTTGAGTTTTCAGCTTTACTAAGATACTAAGAATGTAAGGCCTCAGTGGACACAGTTCAACTCCACTGTTCTCAGCTCTGTTCCTCAGTCAGTAATATTCTCATAGAGATGAATACACTAGAGAATTTAAGGCAAATTAAAGCTCTCACGGTTGAGAAATAAACTGTTTGTCTGAAGAGCTGTTTGTTCAAGAGGCTACTACATTATAAAGTCACATTTCAGATACAATGACAACGATATACCAGATGCCAGTAGAGGAACTGAGCAAAAATAACTGATTTGAGAAAATCAAATTATCTGTGGAAGCATTTTTCTTTGTTAGAAAAGAGTCAAAGAGATATTTTCCTCCTAGTGTATCTAGCCATGGGGCTCACATTGTAGCAGCCTTTCCAAAAATATGCAGAACATGAATTACAGATTATATGGCCTTCCGTGTAGCAAACCATTTTTTCTTGTTGGCTCAAGTATGTCTTATTTTCCTCTTGCATAAAAAAAAGATTGTTAGCTTTTAAGCTCTCTTCTGCAAACAATGTTTGGGAAATATCACTCACTTTTATTTAATTCTCAACATTTTAATAAGGCATACTAAGCATTAATATTTAAACTCACTTACAAAATTATTTTTTCCATGGTAGTATTTGCTCAGTTTTATGACTTACTGAAGTGAAATACATTCACATTTCAGGGCTCTAAGAAGAGTTAAGAACTCTTCTCTGACACTGTAAATAGAATTAATTCAAAACTCAATAAAAAAAGAAGCCCATAAAATGCCAAAGAAAGAAAAGAGAAACTAGAGAATAGCTGAGAAGAAAGTATGAAGAAAGACCTTGGAACTCACTCCAAAATTATTATTTGGTAGTCTGTCTTTGGACATTCATATTGTTGTTCCATTGACTTAAGATATTGCCATTAAAAGACAGGCAAAATAATTTCTATATTCACGTATAATTTTTTATTGCTTTGGGTAATCAATATTGCATTGCTTAAAGGCATATTCATTTCCTTACAGGTGCATGATGTTACATCCCCAAGAGTCATATTGTGATATCTATTCTCAAAATGACTTCAGTGAAATTACTGAAATGAGATCCTACCAATATATGTAAGAGTTTCAGAAACAGATGGGAAAAAAGATATTTTTTTTTATATTTCTCACTGCACAGAATTGTAGTTCAGAAGATGGATACATTATGTGACCTTGTGGCTGTTCTTTCTTCTGTTTCCATGCACTAAGGGAAGCATCTTAGATACTACTGCCAAAGCACAGAAGTAGTTGTTTCCCACATATCATCTCTCCAGAGATATTCGAATGATTATATAAAATATTTCAAGAAGTACTCAGCCAGATTGTCTGCAGTAATGTATTTGTTCCTATTATTATTTGTTATTAAAATAATATTAGGATGTAATAAAGATAATAAGTGTGGATCTATTTCTAACTATCATTATAATTACTACATGGTTTATGGTAGAAAAATCAGAACCGAAGTTGCTTCGGTATCCATAAAAATTACTAAACCATATCGTCATGAACATGTTATGTTATGATGTTGACCAGTTATCATATTACACATGACTAAGGAAAATGGCCTTAACAACTAATTTAGAGTAATACAGGAATAACTAAGGAAGTGATACAGTAATACTAAGAAGTTCCTAGAGTTCCCAGCTTCTGCACTGCAGAAGCCCTTGACTATTTTACAGCAAACCTGAATGTCACACAGACTGCAGGAATATATGTATTTTTTATTATGACATTCCTGCCAATGCTACCACAAGTGTTTACTTACTAAATCTTGAAAAAAAAAAAAAAATCATGCTCAAGTTTTGCTGGAAAATTGTAAAAGCATCCTGTGGATTTTTTTGCAGCAACTTGCTCTCATTTTCAAAAGAGTTTTGCTATTGATACTTCATTCCTTGTTGTAACAGCTAAATAATGTAGGTTAATCTGGCACCCTTTAAAATCAGAGTGCTGTTATTCTGAATGAATATAGGGAAGCACATGTTAACAAGTAGATTGGCTTCTTAAGTATGCCATTATCCCTAAAGTTACTCTGTTCATATATTCACCTTTATAGCTGTGGGCCCAAGCATAATGCACTTGAGATATTCAAACCTCAGTGCAGATTAATTTGAAATCCTTTCCATTTCATCATGTCTATCACTTGCATGAAACTTGCCAGCTGTCTTTTCTCCTACTAGTTCCTATAGGTTACTGTAGCACCTGGCATCATGCATGACATTGGAGGAAATATTACAGATTTCTTCCCAGTTTGCAGTTTCACAAAGGTGAGTGTTTCTTCATTTTCCCTTCATTTTTTTTTAAATTTCTTTCTCACATTGCAGTTTACATTTTCATCTTTCTATATTCCCCTTCACCTCCTTTTTTTTAATCTTTGAATCCAGTTTATTGTATGAGAGACTTAAACCAGACATTTTGCTATAAGCTGTGAAAAAAAATAACACCTGAATAACCACAGCAAAAATGAGAATGCTAGGTAATCTTCATTCATGCCTCCTAGTAATTTCTTTCATTCAAATACTTGTAAGCATGAGGCTAGATGATCTTGAAAATAAAGTCTAACTGAAGCAAAGTTGCTCCCTGGCTTAAAAATTCATATAGAGATAAGAAAACTAAATTAAAATCACTATAGAATTTCAGAGTGACAAAAGACTGAATGCCAGCAGGAAAAAAAATCTACCTACTTCAAAGAAAATGAAAAGTTTGAATCAATGCAAGAGGAATCACTGGATTATGTTAGTTATTTATGAGATGGATGGAATTAATCAGTGAGAGAGATAACATCAGAGAATGTAATGAGGTAACCAGAAAACTGGAAAATTAGCCAATCATCCCACAAACATTGAAAATTAGTCATCACCATAAAGCCAGTAAAATCATGTATGGGATTAACATCAGGCATGAACGGAAAGGTTAACAAGTCTGTGTGAGATAAATGTCAATGCTTTCCTGATTTTTTTCTTTCTCTGCTTCTTCTCTGCCTTTGAACTGCAAACTCCCAGAAATGTGACTCATCCAGAATACATCAGATTTAAAAGTTATATCTGGATTGGTTTTTTGCCATGTGCATAGTGGATTTAACTGCATCAGTACTTTAGATTTGATATGTCCATTCTAAGCTGTTATTTGTCCAGAATTTCCAGCTATCTTCAGCTGTATCAGACTCCTGTCATGCTGCAGGAGGTCAAAAAGTCAAAAGTGAACACAGTGGACAAGTAATTTCCAGCCAGTAAAAGAAGACAAGACTTGGAAAAAACAGATGAGTGTCCACTGCTTCCTCTATACTGTAAGACAGATTTTGAATGAACTAACTCTAGTGGTCATTTTTAGCATTTTTTACTTGGTTCATGTTCTTTGTTTTCCAGCCTCCACTTCTTAAAACTGAAAAACAATATTACTGAATGCTTTTTTAAAGATTACGTTATACTTAACTTCTTGAGCTGTTAACTGTACAACACTTATCTGAAGAATCATAACAATGTTTATGAACCTTCTAAACACATTGCACTTAAATCACACACATATTTTTAAGGTTTTTATTGCAAAATCTTGTCCAAATCAGAGTTAGGAATTATTTTAATGGAACCTTAACAAATTCCCAAGTTTACTTAAAACTGACTTCACAAAGAAACTTAATAAATTTCCTATAATCATTCAGTTTGAATCTTTGTATTAGAATTGTTTTGTGAAAGAACATGGAAATATAAGGAAAAAATTACATGTTTAGTTTCTTTAGTTAAAGAAAGTGTAAAAAGAACTTGTGTAAGTTAACTGAAATTATTCTGCTTGGCAAGAAATATAGTACATTTTATATTTAAGTTAAAGGAGATAATCAGTGTGTTCACATCTTTTTAAAGATGTTTAGGGTCAGTTTGAGTGCTTTTCGAACTTAGAGGTACCCATTTGCTGTCAAGTACAGTATTTGTAAAAGGAAACAGATGGCATCAGCAGTGCTGATCTACAGGTAGAAAAATGAAGAGTGCTTTTACTACCTTCATTTCTTATAGGAAATAGAACCTCATAGTCCAGGGAGCCTGACCATGAACTATATGTGTTTGAAAAACAGTCAGACTTGCAGTTCTATTATAGGGTTGTGTTAGCATTATAACTAAAGTGCTGTGCAGTTTTGGAATGAATGTGTTTCCACAACAGAAATTTGATTAAAAACATGATGAAATATAATTAAAACAGTAAATGACAGCCTTTGAAAGTAGTTTAACACTAGTTAGTGTTCAAAAGATGGATGGACTTTGTGACCTTTTGAAAATATAATTTAAAAGCAAAATACCTTTTTTCTTATTACTCTTGTCAAGATATGCATGTTACTCCTGTCTCTTTTATGAGAAAGCAAAATAAAGCAATTTGTTCTTCATTCCTTTCTTCTTTTATTTACCTTCAAAAGGTAAAGGTGGAGAATGTGAGAGGATGATATGCCCTACCCTGATTGTCTTTCATCTCTAGGTAACCAGTATTGGTTTACACTTTGACTAAGAAAAGGCCCATCCCAAGAAAAAAAAACACATATTGCTGTGTCCATGGCTTTAGAGACTGCCCTCCAGTGTAGTAGGATGACAAGCATGCAAATGTCTGCTCTCTAGGGCATTCCTCTGCTTGACTCTTGTGTTTAAATACAATGCACCATCTCTGTTGTAAAACTTATTAATATCCAAGTGTTGTGGTTTAACCCCAGCCAGCAACTAAGCACTATGCAGTTGCTTGTTCATCACACTGGCCGCCTCCTCTCTCTGTGAGATTTTAAGGAGAACTGGGAGAAAAAGGTAAATCCCCATGGGCTGAGATAAGGACAGTGTAATAGAACAACACAAAGAGACTAATAACAATAATTTTAATGAAATAATATATAAAATGGGTGATGTACAACACAACTGCTAACCACTTGACTGCAATTATCCCTGGCCCCTGCCACTCTGCTCTAAATACGTGCCTTTCACCTGGCCAGCACTGCCCTTATATAATGGGCATGACATCAGTATGCTATCAAACTGGCTGGTTTGGTTTGGCTATCCTGGATGTGGTCCCTACCAGCTTCTTGTGAAAATTAACCATATTGTAGTTGAACCTAGGACACCAAGAAACAGAGAGCTGAACTTGTAGAATTTTTCAGCTTTCAATTATTGCTTGAAATTTATACTAAGTTAACAATAAACAAAAGACATCACCATTTAATGCTCTTTTGTGAATTAAGCCTGTGATGTCAATATGTTGCATGCCTCTGTAATTCCATTGCAATAATCTCACACAAGTGTTCACTAAATGGGGCTCTTCTTGACAGTTTGCTAGGTATACCAAGAACTGATAGGTATGTATTTAAAATGCACCTCTTTTTTTCTCTGATAGAGGTTACACGATTTGTTAGTTTGGGATTTTCTGAGAGTTTTATAAAAATAAAAATGCAAATAAATGCACAGAGAACTACCCCTGCCTGTTACTTACTTCATAATCCTTATTAAGCATCTGACTATTTAGTGATGTGTGTTAAACTGGAAATACAAAGTTCAGACTACATCTTAAAGTCATTGAATGAACACCATCTCACCTGGTCATCTAAAAAAACCTGTGATTAATGCCGGTGATTTAGGCAGAGGAACAGTATTAAAACTTACTGTTTTCTTAACCAGCCAAAACAAGCCACGCATTCCTTCCTTTTCTTGAACAATAGTTTGCTCTGGTTCTTCAACACACACACCTAGCCATGTGGTCCCAACACATGCTGATAAATATTTATATCACACTATTGGTGAGCTTTTCCACTCTGCTTTGTGTTCAAGTTTGTTCACTTTGTTTCAACTTTCATGAGCTGTGGTGTATACCTCTTCCTATGTATTCCCTTCACCTTTACTGTACAGGCAGAGAGCAGGACAGCTCCATACAGCGTGCAGTTGGTACCAGCACTTACCTTTTGTTCAAGTGCCCCATGCAGCAGGGACTAAGCTACCACTGGAACTACTCAGCAGGCAGTATGGTGAGAGAGGAAAAGATTGTGTGATACTGGCCTCCAATGAATATCATTACTTATTTATATACTAACCGAAAAAACAGTGCTAATTAGTCCTTCTCTTATCAATGCCTTTTCTTGATCAGACATAGCTGATTTCATGTAGGAGCTGGAGTGAGGGGCAAAGAAAGAGTCCAACAGAATTTACGGAGACATGCCTCAAACATGAAGAAGGCTATCTGAAGTGGATATCACTGAAAATGTGTTGTAGATTGCTAGCCTACCACAACTTTCCTTTCACAAGTGCAGGAAAATGATTTTTTAAATATGTGAAGAAATTGAGATTTCTTTGAGATTCAGATTAATAATTTATTTCTAATCTTATCAAATAATTAAGTTAAGAATGAATGTCTCACTTTTAAAGTTAAAATCTTGAGATTTATGGAAAGTAAAGCATAATTCAATGTTTAAGAAATATATCATTAAAAGGCAATTTGGTTGGATTTATAATCTCTTCAATCTTAAAATAGAGGATTTCAGCTGTTGAATAACTCTCAAACGAGTGAAAAAAATCTTAAAGAGATTCTGAGATTTAATAGGATATTTAGAAAGTCTGTCGTTTCAGGCTCTTGTAACTTTAAAGCTTCTGAAGGTGTTGTGTTTTATTGTTGTTTTGGCTTAGTAGAAGCCAGGCATTTTCTTAATTACTTTAAAAATGAGAAGCTGTTTCTTTCCTCCAAATTATTTCCTTTACTGAGCAGTCCTTTTCACCTCTCCTTGCATTCGTTGTTTCAGTAAGGGAATTTTAATTATAGGGTAGCATTATAAGATTTCAGAAGCTCCACATCTCCAGCAGAATTCTGTGCTTTTCTAATAGTGAACTTGCATCCAGATAGGTCACTGAACCTGTAGTTCATAAACTAATCCAATAGCTTTCAAGGACATTCCAAAATTGTTTTTAATTGCTAAGAACATGAAAAGTTTGGAAGCATCTCTACCATTAATCTTCAATGAGGACCATGTTCCCTAATTTCTTCAGTGTTTCTGACAATTTTCCTATAACATGCTTTCGTTTAACTACTATGCTGTAGTTTATTATACTTCTGATATTATACAGCAAGTTCCTTCATTCCACATTATAAATGACAAGAAAATTAAGTTAACTCATGTAGACAGAGACGAAAGCATATAGACATAAATATACACAACCCTGTCTTTCATCATGTACTTCTAAGGAGACACTAAGATATGGATCCAAATTTTGCAGTTCAGCATTCATCTTTGTTTACAGAGAGATAGCTTCATGCTGAGTGCTTAAACCACAAGATCATTACAGCACTGCAGGGCTACTGCAAAGGTTTATTTTCCCTCTCTTGAGTCTCCTTAATCCCATTCTTTGGTATAAATACTTCCATAATCCCTTACTTTTGAGCAAAGATGTCATTATTTCTGTAATCCTCATTCTGAGTGGACACTGCTGCATAAACAGAATTCCTTTAACCTAGCTACCAAGAGGTGTTCATGCCCAGCTGCTGTGTCTGCTGTTCCATGGTCTTTATTTCCCAAACTGTCAGGAGCTAAAAGACTACTGAGAATCATCTGGGGTTTGTTATTTTTTTTTATTTTATTAAGCTTTTATTTATGGAAAGACACTGGAAATACACAAGGAATTATAGCTTTGAAGAGAGATTTTTTATTCATGCAGAAACAGCCCTGTAAAAAGTACAATTGCAGAAGATGACAAAGAATAAAGCTTAGTTCTTAAAAGTGTCACATCTTTCTAAGACTCTCATATTCAACTACTGTTGTGGGTTTCTGAATCAATACACAATTTTTGAACTTGCTTTTAGCTGAAAGCTATTTAAAAGGTCCTCTTTTCAATCAGCATCCTACAAGGGTAGAAGTGTTTATTCTTATCTTGCATTGTTATATTTTAAGAACAGAAGCCCAATTTTGAAACTTGAGTGAAAGACAAACTAGTGCCTTTTGGCACTAGTACAAAAGGTGCTCACAGAAAACTCAGAGAATGGACATTTTAATGTTAAAACATGAAATTGCCTATGCAGAGGCACACAGGGAAAGCTATTCTGTATGAGTCTCACTGTATCTCCTGCTTTACTTGGTGCTGGTCAGGCCACACCTCGAGTACTGTGTTCAGTTTTGGTCTCTGCTATACAAAAAGGATGCTGACAGTCTAGAAAAGGTCCAGAGAAGGGCCACAAGGATGATTAGGGGACTGGAAGACCTAACGTATGAAGAAAGGCTGAGAAATTTGGGCTTGTTCAGCCTTCATAAGAGAAGGCTTAGGCGAAACCTTATTACCATGTACCAGTACTTGAAGGCTGACTTCCAAGGGGAAGGGGAGTCCCTTTTTACAAGGAGACACATGGAAAAAACAAGGCGGAATGGACATAAGTTGCTCCTAGGAATATTCCAATTGGAGTCCAGAAGAAGGTTATTCACAAGGAGAACAATTAAACATTGGAATAGTCTCCCAAGGGAAGTGGTAGATTCTCCTACATTGAACAGTTGTAAGGCTCAGCTCAGCAGGGTGCTGGACCATCTCATGTAAACTTTTTTTTTTTCCTTGAAACATTGGGCCAAATGAACCCTGACGTCCCTTCTAACCTGGTATTCTATGATTCTGTGATTCTATGCTATCAATTGGATACTAGCAAAGCCCTATTATTTTTTTTGTTCTTGGAGAATCAAGTTCCCTTTTCTTCCAACTAGGTCTGTCATTTTGTGTACTAACCCAAACAATGTTGAAATTAAACTAACATTCTATTTCTGAGAGCTCTCAGATCTGAGAAAGTTACATGTCAATGTTACTTGCCAACCAGTTGATTGCTAATTAAAACCAGAAATTTTGTTTGTTTGTTTCTTTGTATGTTTTATATAACCAGGTGAGGAAATACAGGTAGATGAAGCAATGGTGACTCAAGACTAGAAATCTACTTCCTTCATTTCAAGTATATGTCATCACTGTGACATCTTCCTAACTGCTCTCAAATGTTCTCATCTGATTATTTTTTTCTTAAAAGAGAAGCCCTCCAATGTTATTCATAATTCAATTTTGTTGCTTGCTTGCTTTGGTCAATTGAACTGATCAACTGACATAAAATTTCCATTCTTATAAAATAAATATTTGTACATAAACATTTTGAACAATGTTTTAAGGCAATGCAACTTAAAGATCATGTTCTAAAGAATATACTTATGTCATGCTCAGTACTTAAGTGTGTGATACCATAATAGCTTTATAAAATACAGCAATAGTTTACTAGATTTTTTTAACATAACTAGATCACTGTCACTCTGAATATTCTTACCAATAAGCAGTCAGCTGGTAAACCATCCTGAAAGAATCAAGCAAAAAACCTGTCCTTCATTTTCCTATTGCTGATCAGGCACAATAGATGACTACTGTACCCCATCAAAATGCACATTAAAGAAATGTTGCCTTTCATCTTTCAAAAACTTGGAAGTGCTTCAGTAGGGCAAACTAAACCTACTATAGTAGCATAACATCTTACTTACGTAGTATAGGTAAAGGGAGGAACATATTTCAGGACTGAAAGATCCTTAGGAAGGAGTCTGAAACTTTGGGCAAGCAAGAACCATACTCTTTTACACGGTTTTCAAAAGTAAACAGATGGTCTGTTCTTGGATCTGTCTAGCTCAGTGAATGCTGTGAAAAAAACATGTACTCTAAATGGGATGCTAGTAACAGGGATGTTAAACAGAAAAATCAGTAGGAAGGTAAGATGTTAGTAAAATACTGTTTCACTGATACTGCTCTTTACAGCAAACTTGTGCCACTAGATTTATTTACTGTGTTGCCTTTTTATGTTTAGCAACACTTCATTCCACCACATCAGTAAGTTTGTACTGCCGTTATGCTATCAAACAACATATTAGTACTCTACTGAAGCACTTAAAGTGTAGCACTGCTGCAAGATGCACTGCTTTTCAGTGATGAGTTTTGTAAATCAGACTTAACATGTCTTTGTGATAGCATTTGTCTTTGCACCTTGAGTATAAAACTAAAGAGATTTGATGCATTGTGTCTTGTTATTTCTGATTCTGTCAATGTGTGGCTTTGTGTGACTCAAAGTGATATGATGTGACGTGAGCTGTAATGCATCAAAGGGACTTAAAGTTTCTTCTGCATTCTGAATAATGACAGAAACTTTTGCTACAAGACTAATGCTATCTAACGTTACATATGCAATAGAAAAACATTTGTACAAGAATTACAATACCCAGATATGGGCAGGACAAAGTGGATGCAAAGGAAAGCGGAGAAATCTGTGCTGCTACTTTGATACATACAGCAATTTAAAACAAAGATATAAGATAATGAGCGTCTAGCATTTATAGCAAATTCTAGTATAGGAGAGATGATACTCCTAAAAGCACCTCGTTGAGAGTTTACAAGCTAACAAGAAAAGCAAGATTATAAAGAACTTTTGGATTTCTAGCTGTGAAATCTACAGGCTCGTAAACTGATTCGACGGCAAGTTGGCATTTGTGGGTAAGATAAATAATTCCCTCTATGTGTGTGAGAGAGAGGGAAGTCGGGGGTGAGGAGTCAGAAAGATGAACCATGAAACAGATAACTGGATGAGAAATGATTGAGTCAGACACCTACAATTTCAAGATGTCCTGCACAAAAAGGCATACATCCAAGATATTTAAGGTACCCGCTAAATGTAGATGCCAGATGTTACAGGAAATCTATTGAGATAACTCATTGATAGACATCTAGCTTCCTAAAATAATATTAGATGTCTACTAGACTTTAAGTTTCCCTTTATCATTTCCCTGTCTCTGAAATAAGCATAATAATACCTTACTACCTCACAGAGATGCAATGAAATGAACATTTGAAAGAAACCCAAGTATCCCAGAAATTAAAGCCATATGTGTATCAAGATATGTCCATCATACAAAATGTTTTTTAAACATCAAAAGGCAGAGGCTTTGTAAATCTTACACACAGATTAGAAGGTTTATTTGAAAATCTTTCCTGTAAAAAGGTGGCTTATTGTGGAATACATGGGAGCTGATGATGGCTGCTACCAAGAAAGTCTTTGATCCAAAATCAATCACAGGCTTCATTAATGCCATCAGGTGTTCCAAACACTGTGTTTCAGGCATAGTGTAAGAATCCATTAAGACACAGAAGGAATCAGCTGAGACTTTGGGCATACAGCAGATGGGTAGTAAATAGAAGGAAATGCCTCTTGAAAAGGACACATGAAAGGAGATAAAGGCAGGTCTAGAGAAGGAGTCATGATTAAGTCCTGGGAGGAGGCATTGAAAGGGTACTCTTAAGAATCTTAGATGAAGTGAGTTGAAGCAATATATTTTGGGATCTTTTTGCTTCTACTAAACAGAATAAAAGACTCTACTGTATATTTTTGTGACATCAAGTAGTAAACTTGATATAAACTACCAATTTTTCCTAATAGCAACAATCCTTTTACACACCTTTTGCAAGTCTCTAGGTACACAAAAGTAATGATATTTTATTAGACTATATTATTTGCATTTTAAATTACAGAACACAACAAATAACAACTAATTGAAAAAAAAAAAGTGAGAGTTATCTTCCTACATGCCTTAGGAGGGGAAGAAATGATGGTGTTTGATTGTGAAGCACATATAAAAAATGGCGTCCCATTTCCATACCTACTGAAAAATCTTCAGTCACCTCTAGCTGCTTGTCCTTGTGCAGAACTGAGTTGTATGAACAACCTTCTAATTTTTCCACGCTAGGCAAAATCTTTTTCCATAGTTGTAAATAGGTTAGAAGGTAACACCTGTCAGCATACAAGCTAGAAATATTGACAAGTTTTTCTTGCAAAATACATTATGCATCTGTATTGCAGCAATTAGAATTTTAAACGGAAGATATGACAAAGACTTTTATGAGTGATATATCAAGAGAGGGTGAAATTTACAATTCTTGTTTCTAGATAGAGAATTTACTATGGCCTTCCCTATACTGGCAGAGAAAGTTAACAAGATCTCTTCCATCTCTCATGTTCTGTTCTGCAGGAATAATATGAATGGAGATTCCAAAGCTGTGATATGGCAGTCTTCTGCAATTTATTTTTTTTTTAACTGGCCTTATTGATACACAAGGTGAGGGGAAAGGAAAATCACAGTGACTTAAAAGTGCTATTGAAATGTGTGATTTATACAGGTACTGCTGAACCCAGCTTTCAACTGTGGCTTCATTTTCTCACTACTTACATTGAAATCAACTGTTATGTGTCAGTTTATGGCAGAATCAGACCTACTACTACACATAACTTACAGAACAATAAAAAAGGGGCTATAGTTTCAGCTATAATCAGACAGTAGAGAATATTGTCCCCATTCCATTTCATACTGTCACTGTGAAGAGCATGGTATAAGTGCCTCAAACTAGAATAGAATCAATGTCTCTGTGAGTATTGAAATAAAAACTGGATATCTTGTCTGATAAATAAAAATATCCTAGTATACCTTACTGCCACTATTGGAAGATAAGTTCAAAAACTAATATAACTTCCTTAGATGGGTGGAAAAATTTGTTTGCTCAGAAAGCATCAACATTTGTCACACAAGAGATATAAAGGAAAAAGCTAGATGTGCAACAAAAAAAATTGCAGTCTTTGAGTGAGATATAACACATGATGATACCAGGATCCATGTGTTTCTTTCCTTGATCTTCTGTATCACAAAACCTGACTAAGATAGAATTCCAAGAAATGGTCTGTCATTTGTGCTGCTACAGAGGACAGAGATGCAGAAATGCAGAAGTCACTGAAAAGTTAAAAGTTATAAGACTGAGCCTACTCAGAGGAACAAGAACACACATGCTGACTTTCAGAATGAAAACTACCTTTTTGAAACTTAGGAAGGAATTTTTTATGTTTGGAAGGAAGTAAAACAGTGATTTATATTCTACCACTTAAGAAGGACAGACAAAGTTGACTGTTGACACTCACGTATCCTACTGGGTATCAGCTGTATGTGCAATATGCATCAGCTTATTTTTGTTTTGACCTTTGAGCCTACATTTTCTATAGTCTCAGTTTAGTGAACAATTTGGGTTTTAGTATAGAACTGAACCTCAGTATCATAAATATAACATTATATGGAACTTCTTATCTTCAGTATTCTTCTCATTCTCCCAGACCTTTAGATATGAAGATACCCATTATTTCCACTCATTATTTCAGACTTGTAGAGACTTTTGAATGTCATGTTGATGAATCAGCCTCCACTTTTTAATTTTCCTATTTAATGTTTCTTTAGGTCACTCTTTTTCTCACTACTTTGCCTTATATAGAAGTTATTCTTAAAGCATGTTGTTCTAAAATAATTTTCAACCTGACATTTTTAAAGCTTGCCTTAAATGTGTTCAGTGTGATTCTCAATACATTTTCAATACACTTAATACATATCAAGTGGCAGGTTCAGACAACACCTTTCTGTGATTCAGGTAAGAAAGAAGATGTAATTCACAGGATTATAAATTATGAATGGAGAAAAAATTGGAAACCAATACAACTATGGCTATGCTATAGATATGCTTGATTTGAATTTCCATCTCTTTCTGAAGTCTACGTGAATTGCTGGGGCCTGAGTTGTGGGCCACAAGTTAGAATTGGCCTGTGAGTGAGTCACAACCTACTAGAATGTTTTGTTTTTTCTTTTGGCTTCATGTTCCAGAGGCGCAACCTGGCCCACCCGTGGCTCCACCTTCACCCAGGTGGTTGTGGTTGGCATGGTGGGTAAGGCCAGGGCTACTTTAACCAGAAGCCTGGGGGGTGTGGCTTCTGTTGGGGCTGGTTGCATCTTGCTGAGCTCTCTTGGTGGTGTCCTTCCATGTGAAGGGCCACTGA
>JAVSBS010004659.1:1969-110829 GCA_033124195.1 Coracias cyanogaster
GGGGGGGGGGCGGGGCAGGGAACAACCACTTGTCTTTCTATTCTGTGTGTTTCTTTAGAATAATCATGCACTATTCATGGCTGTTGTTTTTCTTCCTGCACTCAGGTGAAAATACAGTCTATAATAGTAAGCAATCTTCAGAGCCTGAGTTTTTACTTGTAAACTGCATTAAAACATTAATCCTGTAACAAATTGTGTAACATTAATGACGAAGGGTAGTCACCCGTGGTAAAAAGAACTTGGAAGTTCTGAGTCCAGAATCCAGTTCGGACACAAGGGTTTTTTTGTGCAAGGCCACTGTTTTAAAATTAAGCCCACACAACTTCTTACTTCCTATCTCCCAGTATTTTTAGTTTTCAAAATTACCTATTTGCCAGTACCTCATATAGAGTTTAGTACTACTGTGAACAGAAAAGACCTTTAAGTGGAATTTTAATGTAAAAGGAGACCAACACAAATCAGAACATAACTTGACTAATAGCTGCTCTTGGTGGACGTTGAATCTATTTGCTTAGTTACTCTGGATTTCTACAGAGACCATAATTCTCTGAAGACATCAACCAAGTAAGCAGCTGATATTTTAGAAGAAAGTCAGTTCTGAAAAAACAGCAGAAGAAAAATATTAGCCAATTGTGACAACTTAAGCATGTAATGCTACTACACACATTTTTCACTTTGAGAACATTTGCTCCCTGGATGTCTATTGTTAACATTTAATGTTTTGTGTTTCAAAGAAGTTCCAATATTTTATCTTTTATCCATACATAAGATGAACTTTAGCTGAGCTGAGTGGGAAATTCAGTAGAAAGTCTATCAATCTGCAGAGAAATTATAATTCCCTTCTGCTTCTGTCATGTAGTATGAAAAATTATTTATTTGACCTATGGAAGTTTTTGCATCTTGATGTGAGTTGAAAGGAAGCTGAGAAAAATGTTATACTGTTCCTTGGTTTAGTACACTGCCTAATGCTTTTGTTTTATAAATTTTCATTCTTTAGTGGGGACATTTTTTCTGACCACCAGACTTTCTTCTTCCTTTGTGTCAATGGTTGAATGTTCCAAGAGCAAGATATGAGAGACTTTGTAATAGAAATCTGTTCAAGCAAAATGTGGATGAGCTTTTATTTCACTATGCACTCCTAATGAAATACATCCGTTCTGACAGATAATTCTTCTTTCAAGAAATATTTGTGAGATTTCTACTTAGGTTTCAAGTATCCCAAGAATTTTGGACTTGCCTTCAGTTTCCTCTGTTAATAAAAATATCCCTCTTTGTCAGCTGATGAAAGATTAACAATGCATGGCATAAAATCAGGGATGCAACACTAGTTAATTACAAGCCCCTCCACTTTAAGACTGTATCCACTTTTCATTTGTTTTTATGAAAAGACTCCCAATAAATAGTTAAAAGATTGTGTACATTCCTCCACAATATATTTATCTACCTATAAATTCCCCTTTGCAGATTCTTGTATCCATACAAAATACACAACTAAGAAACTGAAGACACTTGCTTACTGAATATCCCAGGCCCCTCTTTAATGAAGCATAAGTATGAACTCTAGTGTCTGTGGATACATTCTAATTAGTAATTTTGGCTATTGTTTAACTCTGATAATTTCCCCTGTGATTTCTATTCAGCTGATTTTACTTCTTTTCTCCCCCTTGGCCCTCACTCAAAGCTACTGGAATGTCAGTACTAGGGCTGTGATTGGAGACGATCCTAACAACGGCTACATTTCAAAGTGTTCCTTCTACTTAAAGCTTTTTTATGTTGCCCAACTGATTTGTGAAGGTGGTTAAGATTCATATGAGTACAAAGAATTACCTTTATCTAGATTTAAATATTATTTTATGATAATTACTGAAGCTATTTTTTAAATATAAGTACAATAGACACTCTGTGATTCTTATGCATGTATCAATAGCAATCAAACTTTGATGTTCACTGTCCATGACTGCTTTTTGATCTACTTATGATGGAATTACCTGTGGGACATTTTCAAGCTGTTAAAATACATAATTTTTAAAATCGTAATGAATAGATTGTACATTCTTCACGTCCTGCATAGCTGAGGCTGAACACTAGTAGGGAAGTAATATTGCTACTCTATCCAGATATGCACTGGTGCTCTTGGCTGTGTTCACAAAGTCCAAACCATTATGAATGAAATTCACCCCTCTGCAGCAGCAGCTAAACCTTGTGCTCTGCTTGTTGGCACACCGGCCTTTCTGTGCTGCTCTGCACAAAAGGGATTTCATCCTCAGTATGTTCAGACCTGTAGCATTTCAAATCTGTTTCATTGAATGTTTAACTTCTTTTATTTCCCCGAGTGCATTATTATGAGATTCCACTATTCTGATTTGTACTGAAACACCATTTATATGTCTTTGCTTTGGTTTTATTTAACCTTGAATTTTCATTGATCATCTTTGTACTTTGTTCTTTCATGATGAGTTTTCTTTACCCTTCACAAAGATCTGATACACTTATTGAGATTTATGTAGTGCAAAGCAACAGCTCACGATTGCTCTGGAGCAGCTATAAAAGATCTAGCAAAACTTCCTTCTCTGTGCTGGAGTGAGGTGGTACTTCGTGTTGCACAAGAAAAGAAGATGGTACATGATTACCATTCTACATGTTGTTAAAATTCCTGGCCTCCCTCATGACACGTCATAGAAAAGTGTCATCACTTGAGTTGCTTAAAATTTTAGTCAGAGAGTGAAAATTTTCCTGAAATGTGGCACAGCTCAAATGAGTGATGCAGAGGGGCAAAGCTCTCCTTTTTCCCAGTAGGCTGGTATGGAAGCCTGAGGCATCACATAGAGTTTTAAAGTATATTAGGATTTATTAAGTGGTTGTTTGAGTGTTTAAAGCCTACAGTTTGGTGTTTTGGGTTTGTTCGGGTTTTTTTTGTAGTAGTTTGTTTTTTTTATCAGCTTTCACTTGCTATGTCCTTTTTCTGACATAACTATTTAATTTGCCTTGCCTACGTGCTAACAACTTGTGATGAGAATGCCCTTCAAAACATAGCATCTCTAACCATCCAGTGTACTATCTTTCACCTTGGATAAGGCTTTTATTTATTTTTAAATAAATTCCACCTCATTTCTAACACATTAAACCTCATTATGGAGTAATTTCCCTTGGTATGAAAAGACCTCACTAATTGTTCCATTCAAAAATGATTATCTCTCAGGATGTGTGTTATAAGGGAAGTGTAATGGATAAGGGTTTTTTTTTCTACATTCTGCTTGAGCATTTTTTTCTCAAGTGATTAGTTTTGCTGCATCTGTGTTTACTTAAGAACCTGAAGCTAAAATAATTAGTAACAGGTGGCTGAGGTCTTACCAATAATCTGCCTGACTTTTAGGTGTACTTCTATAAAAGGTTTTCAGTTCCCACATTCCATTTTTTTTTTCCATATTTAACAGGGTGTAATGAGAAAGGATCTCGTATGGTATGTCACTTGGACTTACTTGATTCCAGAAGAGGTTTTATTTTAACACTTTTAGCTGACTATATGACATATTTTCCCTTTTAATAATAACAAATCATGCTTCATCTCTTCCTGTTATATAGGAGGGTTCATGGTAATTGTTTTCTATGGCCTAGTTTTCTAAGGATATGCTTGCATCAATAGTTTATTCTATGTGTTCTTTCCCGATTCTGCTCTCAGGAATTTTCAGTGGACTTTTCTTAACCAGCTATTCACTGAATTTTTCAGATCCTTTTCTGCTGACTCTGGTGATGTGTAAGAAACAGGTGGTAAACTTTTTATGTTACTACTCTTAAGTCTTGAGAAGTATGGCTGAGTTTCTTTAAATTCATGTATATAGTATGTTGACTTAAAATGTGGCATCTGCATATCTGAGCTTCCTAGCTATCCAGCCACGGTTGCAATAAGAACAAGAGGTTACTCAGCTGCACTTGGTGGGCTGGATATGGTTTATTGACACTTAATGACTGCAGGTAGGAGATTGCTACAGTTATTTGAACACTCAAGCAGGGTGGTCTAATACCAAGAGCAAGATGGAAAGCCATTATGAAACCATCCATGCAGCTACTCAAGAGCCAAGTGGTTTTGACATATGCTAGGGATATACACAGCCCATGTGCCTAGCTCATTCCAGGGGTTTAAACTGTAGCTTTCCATATCCTAAGACATTAAAGAGGTTTTCTTTGTATCTTTTGTTGGAACCATTTCGTTTTCTGTAAATACACACTTACTAAGCTACAGTGAAACTGAGGTAATGTTCTCGTGACTGAGTTATTCTCCTGGGATGTTTGAGGACACCGATTTGCGAACACCGATACTGAATCAGATAGTTACTGGAATTCTTTTTATCTGAACGATGGGTAAGTGCCTTAAAAATAAATGCCTCAGAGTCTCTAAAAAGACTTCAAAGATTTGGGGTCAGCTTTACTTAGACTGTGAAAACAAAATGAGAAATCCATACTGTTCTTTTGTGGAGCTCAGAATAGTTCACATTTGCTGGGACAACCTCACAGTGGAATCAGTCACCAGGATCTGTGCTACAGAGCACACATGGCTCTACAAGTCCCTATATTCATTTAGTGTAAACTACACTCATACTTACATGGAAAATAATTTCTACCCACTGTTATCTAAGAAGACTTCCTGAAAAATCTAGTTTAACAAGATGGTAAAATCACTGAAAAAACAAATTAGCTGTTATCTTGCAACATTAGGAAACACTTATGTAGACAGAGAAGTAGGCATCTTGGGGTTTGCTCTATCTCCTACCTCCCACACTGTGATAATAGCTTTTTATCCTCCAACAACCATCCAGTCCTTTTCCAAGTTTACAACATATAAGAAAATAATCCTTTTAAGGAACTGGCAAATTTTAACATAAATAAATATGAAATTTTAAAGGAACAGCTCAGTGTGGAAAAGTTAGTAATGACATGCAAATAACATCTTTCTAGTTATAGCATAAGATAAAAGAAATCAGTCTAGAGAAATGCACAGGAACAATTACATCTAGTAAAATGGAATGGATATAGAAAGAGATAATAATGCCATGCTTTTATTTCTTGAGGTAAAATATTATTAAGAAAGATTGTGGTGAATTGTCTTTCACAGTTCAGAGAAAAGATACTTATGCAGATGATGCCTATTTACATTAAGAATCAGATTATCATCCTGCAGTTCATTGTCAGGTAGTCAAAATATTAGTAGATCATGCATTTAATATGAATGATTCAGAATAGGAAGAACAAAAACACACTGCAGAGGAATGTTAAAATAGTTATTTTAAAAATTTTTTCATGGAAACACTAAAAAATATTTTACTGCAGAAGGAAACAATGATGAAAATAACACCATAGATAAAAAAAGACACCAGACATAGAGTTCACTAATCTTTTTCTGAAAGATTTCTTATATGCCCTAACACTTCATTAAGGTAAATTTTGGTTTAGTTGATTTAGTTTTATTGGCTACAGGGATCACATGTCATAAAAAATTATATTTTCTGTTTAAAACACCTAAGAATAATACACAATATTTTTGTTTATAAATAAGAATGGTCTTTAGAGCAGAAGATAAGACATAAAATGAAATATAATATAGAAATATATTTGCCTTGACAAATATAATATGTATGATTATATTAAAATATATTTTATAAAAATATAAATATGAAATATATCCTATAGACTATTTAAAAAAATAGAAAGAAAAAACATAACTGATAAAATTCAACAGAGCTAAAGTAGGAATCATATCACTGGTAACTATACATTAAACCAGAAATATCTTCCTAGCTGATTAACAATGCTTCCTTGTTGCCTCTTGGTCATACTCAAACTCTTTCTGTAATACATCTGGTTAAAAGCAATTAAATGGCAATGTCCTCATTATGCTTTGTTTATTAATTACTAGATCATCATTGACCTGTGGCAACATACAGAGAATTAATAGTTACCCAGAGTAGTAATACATGTGCTAAAGGTAAAGCAGAATATGTGCAAGAGTTGCCATATATTTAGAAGAACAAATTTTCAGCAGCTAATACCTGTGTCAAACCTCAGTGCTTGAGCTGGAATTTGCCATCCTGTTTGTGCTTCTTCAGAAGAACTTGTATTGCTGGGAAAAAAATATAATTTGGACTTTACTTAAGAGTTTGAAATTGTAAACAGTATCAGATATGTATAAATAAATATATGTTGAGAAATTATGAGACTGGGAGACCAGTTCCAGTGTTTAATGGCTTAACATGTTGACCAAAAAGCCTAGAGCAAAAATCCTTGGTTAAGGATCCGAGGATCTGTACAGGAGTTGGATATAAGAAGTGTGATTTATTTATTTTGGATTTTTTGTGAAAATCTGCCCAAAATTGAAAAAGCTGGGACTGGAAAATCTGATCTTTAAAAATATCTGCTTTGGATGTGCCAGACAACCAGGTCCTCCAAAGCTGCACTTCTCACTGTACTACATGCCATTTTAGGCCACTGAGTGGCCAGGTGAGATCCCTTCTGAAAGTCGTCTTTGCTGATAGGCTGAAGAACAAGACTGTGAGTGCTGCTGTCCCACCAGCAAGACAAAGTAGAAGCTAAAACAAATATAAAAATCTTCAGGAGCAGAACCTGGCAGACACTGTCATACCTGACTAGGAGCAACGAGTAGAAAAGGGGAGACAAGAATCATAACAGAATCTGACAGATGTAGCTGCCTGCTCTGACATGGGGTCCTCTGTGGGCTGCCTTTTGGAACTGGTTCTGTCTGACATGGGACAGCCCCTGGTCTCTTCTCACAGAGGCTACCCCTGCAGCCCCTCCGCTGACAACACCCAGACGTGGAGACCCATTACAAATGAATATGATGATCTTATATTCCAATAAAGAATCAAGAAGTCCTTATTCCCTGGAATGTTGACAGTTGTCTATTTTCTCAATAAGTTGAAATATAGCACAGTATGTGTTGATCTTGTGTGTTTAAAGACATCTGGTTTTAGTTATGGTGTTGAGCTGACAGAAACCTCTGTGTCATTCCCAAGTCAGATTCCAAACCTTTCAGGTGTAGAGGTCTGGATCCTGTTTTACTCAAGGTAATCTATTTCCATGCAACCCAGTTACAGAGCACAGCTCTCACATTTCCAGGCTCTGATCCGAAGCTATACTTCTTTCTTGTTTAAGTTGTATTTTCCATTCCGAGGGTGAAAAAAATTATACTCTATTTCTTTGACTCATTCCTTTTCCTTCAGTCTGAATATTATTAACAGAAATATGGAAGTGCATGTGTGTAGAAGTGTGTGGCCTGAATGCTCATAAGCTAGAATGAGTTTCTCTGGAAGCTCTTAGTTCATATCTGAGTGATGAATACTTTTATCATTTGACAGTGCCGTCAGACCTTCTACTGATATAATAATCTATGTACCTTTCTCTGGGTGTTTTAATGAGAGCTGATTATTAGCTGTGTTTCCTGGGCATAGAGATTTTTCTGAATTATTTAGTGCTCTTTTTCCTACATAATTCTGCTTTTAAAAATATAATTATTGTTGCTATTATTTTCTGCCAGATGTTAGCAGAAATATACTACTAAATAGTAAACGTAGTAAGTCAATAATTTGCTCCTAAACAGAAACCTGAATGTACTACAGAAACATCCTAAGTTTAGTTGGAAAACTGTCATCTTTCTTCATAAGCAGTTTTTAGAAGACAACCACAAGATCGCAAAGAGCAGTTCACTCCATCACAAGGTTCATGCTTCTTTTCTCTATGCTGGAAATACCCCACAAGATACCTAAAGTTAGTGGAGGAAGTAGAAATTAGTTTAATGGCCTTTGGAAAACATAATTTTAAGAGAAGACATTGGATTGTATAGAGAATTATAGTAATAAGCATGTGAGAGAAATAGCGTTTCATTACATATGCAGAAGCAGTCCTGAGGGGATGGACCAGAGGTGAGATCCATACCTTGCAACTCTGTCCTCAGCCGGAGAAGTTAGTGGGTTGCCTGCTGCTTCTGCTTCTGACTCATTCTCTCTACTCCAGAATTTTTATTTCCTTGTCTACAAGGAGGCAAAGCTCTTGCTGGCAGTGGGGAACATGCTGCTCTTCCCAGGCAAGCCTTCTACAGCATGGTAAATATGAGTCGGACTGGCACAGAACATGGAGGTCAGTGAACAAATGTCTCACACTTTCTGAACAAGTTTCTAACTACCCTTATTGGCCGCAGTACTGTTACCCTTTAGTTACTCCTCCAGTGGTTATTTTAAAAAGAAAACCACTGCAGGCATATTTTGTGAGGGATACATGTTATTAGATGTGTGTTGAGCTTGTCTTGTGAGCCTCTGTCAGATCAGAACCAACTCTAGGCATTTTGGACTCTTAATGGGGCTCAAGGAGAAGCTTCCCACCTTGCTGCACAGGCTGAGTGAAATGAGCTCAGAAACAGAACTTCAGGTGCCTAGACAAAGGCTATATTGGACAGGGAGCTTTTGTTTGAGGTGAAGCTATGCTGGGGATATTTTGGGTGTCAGTTTTGATTGGCAAACCCAAGCTCCACCTGCGTCTGTCTTTAAGCTCCTCTATTGCTTACAGGATTTGGCCCTTAGGCAAATCTGAAAATCCTAGCTGCTGTGCTGTGCTGGACTGCTTGTTTCAATGTCTTTGCCTCCAATGTAATATTCTCTTGGAACTGAAGCTTGTTTTCTGGTGCTTTGTTTTTATGTTAACTACCAGGAGAAGACAAAATGTGATTTATCTGGAAGACAAAAACATGCATATGATAGAGCTGGGGAAAACCACTGAAGATCTAGTTCAAAATTCTGCACCAAACTAAAAGGGCATAAGATGCTATTAACTATTATAGAGAGAAAGTTGAGCTGGTGTTTAATAGAAATACTTGCTTTAGGTTTGCAGCGCATTCAGAGAATGGCCTTGTGAATCCCCCTGGGCTCACCTTCATTATTTTACTTACAGAGCCTGTGGCCGCAATTACATCTAAGCCATGTGTTACAGTGTGGGGAGGGTGGAAGAACAAGCAGCAGGTGACAAAAGCAGGCATAAATGAATCTAGATGTTTTCCTTACATTTTGGTAGCAAGCCGGAAAAAAATAGGAGGAAAAATTTTTATGTCTTTTAAGGGATATAAACATGGCATTCTGTGCCTGGCAAGGCAGAGAGAAAGTGTTACAAGGTTTGCTGAGAGCAGAGCATCTCAGGGTTAGGCCTGTGATGAAGCTGTGAGGCGGCTATCCAACAATACTGCTGATCCTGCTTTAAGATACTGATAAATGTCATAGGCAAGAGACAGACACTTTATTTCATCAGTGTCTCCCAATGAGGCTGTCTGCTTTGTCCTAGGCTAACTTTGAGGTGGTGTTTCTGCTGAAGCTTGGAATGGAAATGATTTATGGGTGGAAAGCAACATATTTTTAAATATATATCAGATCACAGAATCACAGAATCACTAAATCCCTCTGGTTGGAAAAGTTGTTTAAGATCATCGAGTCCAACCACTAACTTAACTCTACCATGTCCACCACTGAAAAATGTCCCCTAGCCCCACATCTTCACGACCTTTAAATGTCATGAGGGATAGTGATAAAGTGATTAAAGAAGTGGTTTTCTTCTGTTCAATAAAAATCAGAGCTAAAGTTTGTCATATCCATCAGTTTTAATCCTTTTCCCCCCTCTTTCCTGGTTTGCCTGGTGGGATATTGCAAGCCTTCACTGAAGTAAATGTAAGTGACTTTTCCATGTATTTCAAAATACTGTCATTCGCATGAAGTTTTACATTCCATCCAATCTGTGATCAAGATAACCATTCCATAAATGAGTTCACTTTCATTATTATGATAGTCACACACAGTGATGAGCCATGAGATAAGTTGGAGTGGCAGACACCTCCTACAGACTCCAATGGCTTTTCCTGTGAGGTCCCTTGTATCCTGCTGATGTCTCAATCTGTTTCTCCCCAAGGGTCATGAAATCAATTTGTTGTCAGGAAGCTTGTCAACCTTTTTCTACTACTTGACTTTCAGATTTGCTGTGACAACTTTTTTAGATGAGATGGCATGACCATAACTGCTGTTGAATCTGGGATCTGGTCAAGCTACTAACAGTCTGTGCTTGGAAGATCAAAAAGCCCAGTATAGTGCTCTCTTGATTAGAGGGCTATTGTGTGCAGAATCAATTGACACAGAGTAGCTGAATGAAGACCCTTATACTAAGGCTGAGGCATGGAATCTCCCCCTTTGTCTGGGATATCTGCAGAAATCCTGACAGTGTGGTCTATTATGCAAGGAAATGCATAGAGCATTTTCAGTGCATAGAAAACTCTGAACTGCCTTACTGATGCCCCTGGGATCAGTTTTTGAAGGATATATAGGACTGCAATAGGTCTGGCAGCTCATGGGAGGTCAAATGTGCCATTTCCCCCAGAGACAGTTTAGGGACCATTCTCCCATTTTCATTCTTATGGGACTAGAAAAAGCATCAGGAGTTGTTCCAGGCCAGATGTTGTTCTGGTCATTTCTATCTAGATAGCCATCTGGTACAATTTAATATAGTCAACTAACCCTATGTAGCTATGTAGGTACTGATAGTTTCATCCTTCTTATGCATCAATGTTCTGAGTTTTCTTCCCTCCTTTTCAACAGCTATTTCTTAGGAAGGACAAATGTTTCACTGGAAACCTTACTCAAGGATCATGTGCTATGCAAAATCTTTCTTGAAAAAGAAGCTCAAGGCCTTTTGAGATGGTGTAATACCCTTGCCCTCATACTGCTTGAGTTTATTCTCTATTTCAGGGGCCGTAAGTTAAACAGGTAATAGTTAATATATTGAGAAAACATAAAAATCCAATAATACTACATGTGACAAGTTTATGTCTACAGCCAAGAATATATTATCAGATTATTTTTTGAGGTTTTATGAAAAAAATAAAACTCATTACTTCATGCAGAATGGTTTCAGAAGAGAAAAAGCTTTGCCTTTTCTGATATGTTTCACAAAGAAAGTATTGTCTTACATATATGTATAGATGTATGTATATGTACCTATGTGTATATGTGTGTTTATACTCTTAGTTTTTTACCTTCTTGATCTCCTAAGGTTAAGCTAAAAAAGCTAAAGAAAGGCAGAAACAGAAGAATATGGTAATAAAATCATTACATGGTTAGAGAAGTTTGTTAAAAAAAAAGGTATTTGGAAACAACAGCAAAAAATCATGGAAAATTTATTCCCGTTGTGTTAAGACCTGTCGTGACCTCTAAGTTTACTTTGCATTTTCCTGACATTCTATTGCATTTTCCTGACATTCTAGTGTGAACTTTTGTTTTGAGGAAGGCACAAAAAAAAGCTCTTAAAATGTTGGCCGTATAAGAGTTTGTAATTTATACAAATGTTGACTATGATCTCCACCTTCTGAGCAACAGAAATAAAGCTATTATTTTAAGGCAGAAAAAAACCCATTTATTTTCTGTGAACCTGTAGTTTTTAATTCAAGCACAGAGAGACTGGAAGTTAACACTCTGTTCACTTTCAGGCTTACCTAATTGGAAGTCTACACTTTCCATTATTCAATGGTCCTGAACTTTCAAATGGTAATTTGTGCTGCTTTCAGTGCTATGAAAATGAGCTTGCTTTCTTGAACAATCCGAATCAATAAATCTGATGACGACACAGTCATCTTGAGAATCGAGGGAGGTGAGAGAGTAGGTCTGAAAGGGAACATAAGGAAGAAGCTGTAGGAGAGTGTTAGTACAAATGTAAAATGTGAATCTTACTTACTTTGAGATCTGCTGACTGACTTGCTGCCGTAAGTATATACTGTCACTAGCATACAAAAATATTCTCTCCTTAACCAGTTCTTCTGTGACAGAGCCCCTCTCTGCTTGCTTTATCAGCTCACACTGAAATATGCATCCTTTTGAAATGGTCCCACTCGCCCCAGTGTCCCAGACATACTGCTCTGTGCACATCCCAAGCTATGTGCACTTCTTCCTCAGCAAACTGCAGAAGTGGGAATGACATCTCACAGAACCTGCAGACATAGATTGTTGGAGGTCTGGATTAAGATACAGATGCCATACCTCCTTTGAATTACCCCTTGCCAGCTGGTAGGACAAGAATATATATTTTTAAAACTATATTTTGCACCATCTAATGTGATTGGGTTCCAGTCTTTGTCAGGGATTCCAGGGAGTGCTCTGCATGCATAGATAGTGTAAATAAAATGTGGCTAATAGCCTCATAAAACAGAAACAAGTATGTGACCACCTAATATGACAATCTTATCTTAAGCACAATACCTAGCCTACAAACAGATGCTAATAACACAAGAGTTTGGGCCAGACCAAGCTTGCCTGGGAATGAGGCTGTCAAAAAGAAAGTGATAGCAAGACAGACTGGTGAGGTTATAACTTCCAATCTCTTTATATCTCATTGTGCTCATCTTCAGTGTACCTAGGTCAGCAAAGGTACAATCTTGTCATGAGTGTGAGAGGTGCCTAGACACCAACACAAGAATGGGAAGAGAGGAAGGCGGGGATTTGTTCAGCATATGAAGCTAGATAGGTAATGAACTGAGCTATACGATGGGACTTGGTGATCTGAGATGGAGAAAAGAGTTGAAACCTTGTCTAATGAACAGCAACAACAAAAAGTAAGGGGAGAGTTCACTTCCTGCCAGATTTATGTATGGAACTCCCACTGATGTGACTAACATATCTGAGCACAGATTAACATGCTTGCCAGAAAAAATCAGAAGAAGGTCATTGCTTAGCAAATACCTATAAAATGAATTTAAGTTATGACCTTCTGTTATTCATCTAAGGTTTGATCTAAAATTAATTGAAGTCCAAGGGAATCTTTCTACTGACTTTAGTGGACTTTCAAATCAGGCACTAGAAAGGATGTTCATTTCTTCTGAGAAGGCAACATTTTGTTGTAAGCTGAAAATGATGCTTCCCTGTAATTTTCTTGAAATGTAAAACCAAAAGAAAATTTTGACAGTATTTAATCTGTGATACACAGTATTTATGTCTATGATGGAAAATTACAGGAACAGAATACTTTAGAATCCTGTTATAAAATCCACATATGTCTGTGGATGAATTTGTAGATAGGAGCCACCAATCTCTGCCCCATGAAGATGTAATATTGAATATACTAACTTCAGTCCTTATTCAGAAACACAGAAACATCTTAAAGAAACTGCTTTATAATGCTGCCTGGATCCAAGGATAGGTAGAATTTAACGCTTTCAATTTGTGTAATGTTTTGACTATGGATGTATAATTAGACTTCCTTCCTCTTTTTGTTCAGAAAGTAGGATGAAATAATGTTACTTCTGCAGGCAAAGTAAGTGGGTCAGATTCTCACGGAGTGATGTCTTCTTAAAAAAGCAGCTGACTCAGTATTTCTTACTGCATATTTTTATTGTGATGGTTTTTATAAGAGATGTGTGGGTGAGTCACATTCCTTTATACTCAGTTGCACTTTGAGATACTGTATTCTGACTTCCTTACACAATTAAGTAACCCCAGTGGGACTTCCTTTTCCAGGTTAATAGCAGATTTTTGTGTGAATGTGTTGCTTCGCTGTTTGACAGCCACTTCAAAAAAGCCTCTTTGAGGTATATTTTTCCTCCTTCTGTTACAATGAAGTGCTTCATTCTGTACACTAACAAGGTGTGCTACAGCAGATCACATGAAAGAAACTTTTTAAACTGAGAAAAATACTGCTGTTACATTCCTCCTAGTACCTGAAAAGATATTGAATACATCAGTAAACTTGAGAATTCCATTGGTGCTTGAGAATAGCATGAAGAATGATTGTTCATTAGTATTCTATGAATGGAAATGTGGACAACTTAAGGCAAATAATGAAAAGCCCACTTATTTTGTGCTGTCACAAATTGCAGGGAAAGCAACACGTGTTACACACAGCTTAAGTCTATACTACTAAGCCCTCTTTAAATACTGAAAAACTGAAATAAGGTCTCCCTGGAGCCTTCCATTTTCCAGGCCTAACAAGCCCAGCTCCCTCAACCTGTCCTCATAGGAGAGGTGTTCCAGCCCTCTGATACCTCAGTGGCCCTCCTCTGGGCCCCCTCCAAAAGGTCCATGGCTTTCTTGTCCTGAGAACTCCAGAGCTGGACACAGTACTCCAGATGAGGTCTCACCAGAGTGGAGTAGAGGGGCAGAATCATCTCCCTCAATCTGCTGGCCATACTTGTTTTGTTGCAGCCAAAGACACAGTTGGCCTTCTGGGCTGCAAGTGCACATTGCCAGCTCATGTCCAGCTTCTCATCCACCAGTACCCCCAAGTCCTTCTCTGCAGGGCTGCTCTCAATCACATAATTTCCCCAGCCTGTATTGATACTGAGGGTTGTCTCTACCCAGGTGCAGGACCTTGGCCTTGTTGAACCTCATGAGGGTCACATGGGCCCACTTCTCAAACTTGTCTATCAGACCACTTCTCAAGTTTTGTCTGTCAGATTGTTCCACTAATAACCAGTGGTGGCCTGCATTTCCCAAGGCAGCTATTTATCTAAATAAATATAGATCATGAAACAGGAGTTTAGCTTTTAAGGAAAATTGTTCTTTTGTTAGGAGGAATGATAGGTGGTTTGTTTGAAAGGATGATGAATTATATGGCTTACAGAAATTCATTATGCTAGCATTACTTTCTAATGTTGTTATGCAGATTGAAACAGATTCCTTTAACTAGAGTATCACAGAAGCCAACAGTAAATTAGTGTCTATATGGCTGTGTACAGTACCTATAAAACAGCATGCTCAAGTGTAGGGATGTTTTAATTTTATTTCCCTTTTACTGAATAATTTTCCTTTTTACGGAATCATAGTGTCACTTACACTTAGCTGAAAGATACGGTTCTTCAAATATGCATGAAAAAGAAAAGTAAAAAACCAACAGATATTTTTGCTTACAAATAGCTTACATTGATCACAATCTATATTTTGTCTGAGCAGTATTTCCTCTGGGTTTTGTAGGCTACGTCTCTTTTAAACTTCAGTTGGTAGTCCAATACAAGGCCTTAACCACTCTACCTTGAGAGAATAGCCTTACTGGAGCTGTCCAGGGAAGTCTTCTTCTCAGGAATGGCAGAAGATGTTCTAATGAATCATCAATAACTTTTAATTAAATAATTTGCTAGACAGAACTGTTGGAGCGAATTCTACAGAGTCCTCTTACTGCCTTGTCATGGCCTCCTGATTCCATTGGCCCATCAGGGTAGGAGAGTGGTAAGAAATGCAGCATATGCTGCATTTGGGCACTGTGCAAGTTCTGTGGTGTGCTCTGCTACACTGAGCACTTCATCTCAGGCCACATGGGAAAAGACAGTAGCTCCTCTGCTGACTGACTACACATGGCAGAGAAAAAGGAGGGGTGAGAGAATGAACGTAAGGATGTAAATCATGCCGTGGTACTTTCCCTTAGGTTAAGGGAATGGGCCAATTTTAATTCCTGTTATAGATATAGACTCAAGAGTTGGGGACAATAGTCAGAACTCTATACACAGTAATTAGCTTAATATATAATTAGTCATAGTTACTATTATTCAGAGAGTGTAAAATAAACATCAGATGCTAGAACCACGAAGAAATTTAGATTCTTAACTAAGAATATGATCAGTAACTACAGGACATTGTTGTTTTCAGATTTCCAAGCTTATATTCTAGAACTACAACAATTCAGGTTTCTCATGCTATGGCAAACAACCTGGAGTTGTACTAATTATGCCTTGAGATATTATGAGTCCACCTGTTCTTTTTTGGTTTAGGATTGTTATTCAAGTGGAGAGATTTGTATGCAGCCACACAGATGCATTTTCTGCCGAACATCCAGACATTCATACATTTGACACTTGTCCACTGTGAAATGAACTTTGAGTATCTTAGATGGCAGACCATCTGGAGGTGGTCTAGTTCAACCCCTCTGCACAGAGCCAGGATAGCTGGAGCAGGCTTCCCAGGACAGTTTGGTTTTCAAACACCTCCACAGCTGGACACTCCAGAATCTCTCCAGGCAGCCTGCTCCAGTGTTTGGCCAGCCTTACAGTAAAAGTGTTGTCTCGCAGAATGTTTGCATAAACTGAAATTCAAGAAAGTTAGAGAATTATAAAAATACAAGTGATAGACTCTTTCTCCAAGAAGAATTTATTTATGCAGTAAACCAAAAAAATGAGAAATATTTTGCCTAGAAATTCAAGATGGATGTAGAAAGACTGAGGGTCTAGTAAGTAAGACATCAAGGAGAAAGAGGCTGATTTCTTTTTCCTCTGTTTCTGACCTATGGAAGAACTTAAAATTACCCCAGCCCCGTATTTCTTATTCCTAAAAGCAGATTAATTTTTATTTTCTGAAGCATATGTTTTTATTTCTCATAGACAATATAAGTTGAGTTATCTTACAGTCATCAAAATAGGACAACAGGCCAAATTACATTCTTAATAGCATAGAAATGCTTTAGAGAGATAAATTTTGGTTCAGAAAAGTCTAAAAGTGAAAGCTTTTTGCTGCTTTATAAATGGAAAAAAACCCGTTATATCTACATACTGAATTAAAATAAAGAAACAGTTTAATTTAAACTGTGGGGTTATTTAACTTTTTTAAAGTTTTATTAGTTTCTGGCTAGATTTGTCTGCTTTTTTTTAGGTATAAGTGTTTGATGTAAATAACGTAAGTTTATAAATATTTTTTATCAGATCCAAAGTGCATTTTTGGGGACACAAATTTATTATTCTGTTAAAAAAATATATATTAGTTCTTTGAATAAAAGTTTTATTTTCACTGTTACTAAAGCAGGTTGGGAAATACAGGGACAATTTGATGTATGATGGAATGGAGCAGGAACAGGTCCACATCAGTTAATGCATTTATTTATTCAAACACATATAAAGTAAAATGAAATAATATGGTATGTGCAATACGGGAAGAGAGAAGTGTTTTATTTTTTTTCTATTAAGTATCTGGAAGCTCCTTATCTCAAAGTGAACTAAACTCTTCTGCTACATTAGGTTGCTTCCTCCACTTCTAAAATACTTCTGAAAATTAGATGGTTCATATTAGAATGGATCCCTGTGAGCTATTAAGAATAAATAATTGGGTAAGGGAATATCAACTGTCTTGGCAAATCCCACTAGTTTAAAAAACTCTTACCTTGTCTAGTTAACTGGATTAATACTCTGAGAATATAATGGTTTTCAGGAACTGTGAAAATTATAAAACTTGGATACAGAAATTGCACTGCTACAGCCACATGCAGATATTCAGTAATGAAACTGGGGCCTTTGTTGGCAGTCTGGAATATTTCAGACTCGTGGAGGTAGTCAGTGCACTACTAATGCTTTTAAGGTGACTTTGTAATCAAATCGATATGATTCAGATCCATGTTGAATGTAACCATGAAGACAGAATCTTATTTTGAAAAGCAAAGAATATAATAAGCCCCACATGCCCTCAGCCTACTATCGCCTCAGGCACTCTAAGAAAAGCGCAAACTCCCTGTCTTCCCCAAACCCAGCCTTAAAATTCAGGTCGAGAAAAGCAAATGAAGAGCTGGTAACAAGCACTGTTTTTTATTTATCTCTGTGGGCTGCCTTAAAGTTCAGGGCAAAAAGGCAGAATGGAGAGGTAGGAGCTAGTACCATATATTTACTTACTTTTGTGTGTATTTGTTCTCAGGTGAACATAACACATAAGTGTCAGACATTGCACACTGCAGTTGGAAAGACAGTTTTCTCTCAGCTTTTGAACATCAGAGAGCAACTTTTACATGCCAGCAGTATCTCTATTTTCATTCTTCAGGTTCTGAATTACTTTTTCTTTAAAAAGGGCATCCTCCATAGGACATGAATGGCCTTTGAATGCCAGAGTTGGATCTGAGTTAAACTAGACTTTAACTCCCCACCATAGAAAGAAGGAAGTCAAAGCAGGGAAGAAAAAGCTTTGAAATGTGTCTTGCATTTATGAAGAAACTACAGGAACCAGATTGAGAAAAAGATGATCTTTAGTCTCAGAAACAGGGCCAGTAAATCTGTCTTTTGTTTATTAGGAATGAATCACTGTAGGATCCCTGGAAAGAAAACAAAGCGATGTGCTCTCTATTTAGTAATGGTACAAATCCTCAAGTCGATGCACAAAGGCCACTTAGCAGGTACTTTGACTCTTAGTGCCACTGAGTCATGCCTGCTTGGCTGCCAAGAAATGTTTTCAGGAGAAGAAAGTAGACTCACTGAACCAGCACAGTAGCTCAGCAACCTGATGATAATGTTTCAGAAGATCGTGACTCAAGACAGGGCACCCTAGGCTTGGTCACACATTTATGCTTTTCTGGCAAATGACAGGATTTTTTGTGTGTGTCAGTCTCCATCGTGATGAGTTTGACCATCATCCTTGGCACAGCACTGAGACTAGTTCTACCAAGATCACCTTGGCAGATCTACCATCACTGCTTTATATCACAGAATTCAGAGGCAGCAAGCTATTGACACTCTGAACTGCAGAAAGTTGCTTTCTTCCCATTTGAGATATAAAAACTCCCATTTCCTCATCTGGTAAGCCATCTGAACTGCTAATTACTGGCAAAAATGTTTCCTGTCAGATGTTATCTAGACAACTACAGAATACAAGTCAGTCTTACTTTTGTCAAGGCAATTAAAAGGGATCTGACCTAGAACATATCTAAGACAATCAAACACAATTTTCTGCTCTTTTATTTAGTTAAGTACCTCAATCTCTGCCTTTCGTTTTTCCTCATTATCCAAATTATATGGTAAATCAAAGAAGGAGAGGTCAACTGAATTAAATTAAGGTACAAAGTAGGTATGAGAAGGTGAAAGCTGGATGTCAGTTTGACTGTTAAAGCTGATACTATTGCATGTCCCAGGAGAACTCAATATTCCAGAAGAGAGTGTGGCAGTAAAACATCAGAAATATATTTATTTGATCAAAAAAATATAAATGCAGACAGTTTAAAATCAAGGTCATTTTCATTCTGCTTCGGGTAGGATGATGTATTTTTTTCTGTAAATCAGGATTTTCAGTCATCTGAGATTCTCAGAGAAGAGTACAATTTTTATACAAGTTGCTAGTGCAGTTGAAAAGTACAGATGAATTTACCACCATGCCATGCCTTTCTGTGGGACTGAGAAAAAAGTAGCAACTGTGAAACCTTTGCTTGGAATGCATAACTTATACAGCAGTTTGTAGCTGACCATAAAGATCTCAGACAGCTATCTTTGCCACAAAACCATTAGGACAATCTGTGCTGTTACTGGATTGCTCTACTTATTATAGAAGTAGGTGTGTACATAATATGTATAGTTCATGCATTTACACTTTTATATGAACATAGTGATATACAAAACCTTAGCAACTGCACAAACCAATCTAAGTATATATGTGTTAGCAGACCTGAGAAGCAACTATCAATAGCAATGTGTGAGGGATTTCTGAACCTATCAACCCCTCCCAAATTTTGTGGAGATTCCTCTAACTGTGTAAGTATTAGATGAATGCCATCTGTTTAGATTCTAGAGGTGGATGTGTGTGGTTAAACTTTCCTAGACTCTGCAAACCTTAAAGTATATTGGGAAATCAGTATATGGATTCCTACACCGCTGAATTCTTAGACATGCCCATGGTTTCATAGATTGATATAAAGCTTTGCAAAATGTGCTGTTTGTTGTGTCTGTGATGTTTTTTGAGCGTGATTTACACACATCTACCCTTGATATGAAGATGGATTATGCATTTACAATACACACATTTTCTTTCCCAGACATATTTTCAAGAATTTCTTATATAATCACTCTTATAGTCTGGTAAAGTTTAATACAGTGTCTTGTATATGTTCAAAGTAGATAGAAAATGAAGGCTTTTAGGGCTTGAGCAGAAGAGGTGCTCGACATGTCAGCATACATATAATTACAGAGGCCACTAATACTGGGAGGTATGAACTATTTTACACATGCAAACGGATTTGAAAAATTACTTTGCGTGATTATGATGGAATTTGCACAAGCATGCATCACAAAGCACATCAGGCATAAATTAGGCTGCTTTGCAGTAGTCACAGATTTTCAGTTTTATCTGACACCGTGGAGACGTGGCTATACCACACTGAAAGCAATCTTCCATCATATGGTAGGGAATTAGTTTCTTCTGACACTGCAGTATTTAACTTCTGGAGTGTGCACAAATGTGACATCTATATGTGTCACGACACGTAGCACTAAACAGGCAGAAAATATACATATGCTTCTGTTGTGGAAATTTATGCGTGCAGCTTTTCTCTGGTTTTTTTTTTTTTTTTTTTATGGGATTTGGGTCTGGATTAAAATATCTAGATGGAGATGCTCATATATGAGTTAGGTGTCTCAACTCCCACTACAGGCTGTGGTGACAAGGAGCTCAGTTCAAGCTCCCACAGTCAGCTGCCTGGTATCATCCATGTGGTGCTAGGATATGCCAATCTGTCCTCCAACAAAAGCATAGATCTCCCACAGATCTCCCACCACTGTGTGGTGTCAGGGACATGTGAGAGTGTCTCAGATGTCACCACACAGCCACCTTTAAATGACACTTATCTTCAGAGTCCTAGATCTCTCTATTGTCTCCATTGGGAGCTTAGGGAACCATCTTCCATGAATAAACCTATATTCAAATACCCTTATTCAGTTATCTTTATCTAGAAATGAACTGTATGTTAATTATTTTGACCTTCTGAGATGATGTAAATGAAAGAGATGAAAAACAAATATTCAGGTTCAACCCTGTTGTATCATATCTGAATTTTTCAGATGAATATAGAATTTTTTCATACATTCACTAGTACTTATGTCAATATCGTTTCCCTATCTCTTTAAAAGGATTTGTCTCCTACTGCACTCCATTAATTTATGCACCACATGCATTCAATAAGATCAAATTTCATCTGAAATCATAGAAAAACAGATGAAAAGCAGAAAGAACTATGTTGTACCTTATTTTCTGTCATTATTTTTAATATGTTTAGGATTGTACTTTAAAACAGATTCCTGTAAGGAAAGAAAAAAACATTGTGAGTAATGTATATCTTATTGTCAGCAAATATAGTTCTTGCTATGATGGCAATTTTCTGTGAATTTTAAAGCAATATTTTGTAAATGAATATTCAGTAAGATTTACTACTAACCTGAAAGGGCAAGAATCCAGAAAGTTAACAGTTAACTAGAGGTACATTAAAAAAAGTTGTTTATGTTCATTTTCAGTTTATGGTCTTTCTGTCAAAGGGAGGTACTTCCTCAAAATGACATTTTAAATACATTGTCACTGCTTTTAAGAATTGCAGCTGCTGGACTTTGCCAGATATATTTTCAAATCTATCTTCCTTTTGGATTATGTAAATATGTTAACTGTTTCTCTGGTGATCTCTGATGATCTCTACTCAGAAACAGTTCCCACAAAGGCAAATGACCTGTTAATCTTGAGGTACAGTATCTTGTGGTTGTCATAACATCTACCAGGATCAACAAAGAAAGAGTATTTCCAATTCAAATACAAAATCTGAATGTAAGCTAAATGTTCACTACTAATCAAAATCTATCTTTTCTAAAGCATCTACCAAGCCTTAAAAAAAAAAAACAGACTGGATAAAAGAATTCCACTTCTACTCTAGATCGTTATCTTGCTTTAAGAGTAAATTAAAAGAGAAAAACCTATTTCCAGGATACAACAAACTTAAAACAATGGACAAACCTGAAGTTTTTGAGTTTCCATATATCAGCGATGTAAGACGGTAATTAAAAGGGTTTAAAAACTTCCAGAGTCACAAAGAATGAATAAGACTTACACTTTGCAGTCTTTTAAAATGGTGGTGAAGTGAGCTTAAAAACTCTCTTGAACTTCTTCTGCTGCATAACAGAAGGATCTAGCTGCATGAGAATCAAAAGTCAGCTCTGCTGTAAGGGATAAGTATCACAGTTAAATCTGTAATACACCGTCTCTTTGTTACAGAGAAGAAATCAACTCCAAATCAGACCCCCATTAGAGACAAAGAAATGCAGCAGGTAGATGGATAACTTGAATCAATACAGGGGATGCAAGTGTTTTACTAAATGGAAGGATTCGGTAGCGTGAATAAAACCCTTCACCATGTAGCACCTGCTGCTGCTGTTGGCTCCCATATAGAACTTCCACTGATGTTTACAAGAGATTTGTATGAGTAAGGATCAGATCACAGAAAGTAACTCTACTGAATATCTTTCAATGGGAAATTCGTACCATGGTTTTGCTTCTGTCATGAACTACAGACACAGGGGTGAAATTTAACCTGAAGTATTGTATTTTAGAATAGACCAGAATGTCATCAAATAAATATTTGTTGGCTTAGTAAATAATACAGATAAATCATAAACACACTGAGTGCATCAACAGGCTCTAATTGTTCTGTAATATCTTCCTGCACACTGTTTTTCTGCAGCTTCTGGCCCTCACTCCAGGGCTTGAACTTTCTGTGTTCAGAGTCTGCTCTGATCTGGTGCAGATGTGCACCTTGGAGCTGACTGCCATGAAAGCAACTTCTGTTGTGAGAAGGAGCCTGAAGTAGCATCATCCTTGTCCTCCATCTCTGCATTGTCTACCCAGGAATCAAGAGCTGCATTTATGCCACCCATGATCCTTGTCTGAGCTCCTTACAGGCATGCTGTGCCCAGCCTTGCACCCAGCCTGTCTTGCCTGGCAAGCTGGATGTCACACTTGCTGTGCAATTGCCAGTGTGTGTAGCCATCCCTAGACTATGCCAACCCCACTCTGCTCTCCATCTTCAGGCAGGGTGGTACCGGACCCCATACTGGGGAGGGCAGTGTCCTGTTTGCCTTGTTGTTGCCATACCTCTTGGCTTTCTGTCCTTTGCAGGGCAGCTCACCCTTAATCCTCCCTAACATGAGGATCACAGCCTGTAATTTTAGTTATTTTAATCATGGGAAGTTCTCTTGCTTAGCAGATGGTCAGAAAATGGATGTTTGATCAATACTATAGACATCATAGGGCATTGGCCAATAGATTCAAAATGTTCCTGATCTCATTACAGGCAGTGCTTGATTATTGGTGTCAATAAGTCTTACCTGCATTTATTCTTATTAATTAGGCAATACAAGCTTAAATAGGTCAGAGCAATGACCACCTCTCCAGAAGAAATATTCTGCAATGTCAAAAGAATACCCATTAAAATTTCAGAAAAACAAGCTTTTACTAACTGAGTGCTCTGAAGTTGTCAGTGTCATCACAAAGCCGGAGAAAGGACTTCTTGTCCTCTAAATTACCACCGAACTAAAACAGAACTATAGTCGTGACACAATAGTATTAACCATAATATGACACTGACAGCAGATTGAGTGAGGTGACACACATCTGGAGTGTTGTGTCCAGTGATGGGCTCCCCAGTACAAGAGAGACATGGACTTATTTGAGAGAATCCAACAAAGTCACATGAAAATAACAGGAGCATCCATCACATGAGAGGCTGAGAGAGCTGGGATGATCAAGCCTGAGGAAGAGAAGGCTGCAGGGGGATCTTACCAATGTATGTAATGTGGGAAGTAAAGAACTCCTCCAGACTATTCCCTGTTGGTGCTCAAAGAAAGGACAAAAGGTGACAGGCACAACCTGAAATGCAGGAAATTCATTTAAACATACAGAAAATATTTTTTTTTTGTTGTGAGGATAGTCATTACGTGGAAGCAGATTGCCCAGAGAGGTTGTGGAATCTCCATTCTTGGAGATATTCAAACCTCAGATAGACACAGTCCTGAGCAACCTGTTCCTAGCTGCCCTGGTTCTTTGCAGTGGAGTTGGACTTCCCACCCCTCCAGTTCTGTGATTCTTCACACCTGGTCAGGATCCTTCCAAATTGCTTGACTCATAATAAATGAACGTTATGATAGGCTACTGCTATTTTTCCTCTAGGAATAATGATTTTTTTTTGTAGACATCTCTACTCTACTATTGGGCATTCAGAGTTGCACCTGTATGTATGTGCTCTTCAATAGTAAAAGGATGTTTCCAACCCTTTCTGCTGAAGTCCTCTCCTATGAATGTTACTCAGCATAAAACCACTTGTATTCCAATATTCTCTTCTACTTGCCACAGGTATAACTTTCTTTCTAATTATTTTCATCAAAGTTATTTCCTCCACAGTACTTTAAGTTTTTTCTCTTATTTCACTGCATCCTACTGACATCAGACTGGACCCTTTGGTTTCTCATTCTTTCTGTGCCCTCCAGTGCTACAAAACACCCAAGCCCAAAGCCATTCTTGGCAGCTCTGGTGGTGTGTCTTACTGCAGCACTGAAAGATCAAGTAATGAAAACCTGGTCTGGTACATTCCTTCCTCAGTTATAAAACAGTATCTGTGTGTTTTTTAAGAGATGGGAGTGTCATAGAAAAACAGATGAAGTCAGAATGAGCTTCAGGGAGGTTCCTGCTGCTTTAAGGAAAAAGTCCCTTCCCTGAAGACAAGAAGAGGCCACAAAACTCTCCCAAATTCAGTATTGCCACTTATTTTTGGCATTTCCAAGGATTAGCACACAGGCATTTTCTTTTCAGTGTTTTTATGGTTTTGTTTCTCAAAGCTAGAAACAGCATCAAAGAACATTTCCAAGGTTGCAGCAATGCTAACAATTAAACACCTGATTTTTGTAACTTTGTCAGGCAACAACATCTGGTACAGTAATCCTACAATGTACAAAACAATTTCTAATTCCTATTATGTATTCTGGAAATAGTGGCCTAATTTACCACAGTCTAAAATGAAAATCATTAGTGTTTAAAATCATTAGTCAGGAAATCAGAAATAAAGCCAAGCACTGAGGGCTGATTTTTTTCACCAACAATATCTCTGCTGAATGAGATAGAGACCACTTTATTTCCATTCCCATTTCAATAGCTGGTAATAATTAACATGGACCCACTCTTTTTTTTAGCAAAAACGTTTGTCCTCCTTCAAGTCATGGCATAAGCACACCTGTGAAAGAGCAGAAACCAAATTACCCTGAAAGATACTACATTCTTACATTGGGACCAAAACTGGCGAGGGAATCCTATCTGCAAGCAATATGTATGTAACTAGAATGTGATGAATGAGAAGAGATCCTGGCTCCTCACATCCCACAATGCGGGCATTTTGGGTAACATCTGCTGCACAACCGCTCTGAGCTGGGATTGAGCGAGGGTGGAACCTGGTTCATCTGCATGCATTTTCTCCTCTCCCTGCCTTCCCACACACACCTTCCCCCTTCTCCACATCCTTGGCATGAAGTAATGTGCAAGGATTACCTGGGCAAGCTGAGTTTGCCAATTCACACAATGACATACACTAATCTCAGAGGGAAAAGTGAATCGTACTTTGTTCCGGACTGTGGATTTCAGGTGTGAAAACTAAAAAAGAGTTATCTCAGTCTCACCCTTGGTCTCATACACATTTTACAGGGGTAAGGCATTTTACACTTGTAAGAGATGATTTGGGAAAGGTAATGTAAATTAAAAAATGAAATGGAACAGATTACCAGGGGAATAAAGCTGGTGAAGTATGCTGTGTTCTGGTTGTATTATAGCTTTTCTTTAAAATCTGTATTAACATGATTATGCAAAAATTGTAGTGAAAAGCTTGAATGTATCTCAAAATAGCCTCTGTCAATTTTGCTACAATACATATGTTGGCAATGCTGAAATATGGAAAAAAAATCTATAAAATACTTCGAACAGCATCCTGTGGGATTGCAAACTCCTATCCTTGACTGGCAAACTAGATACAACTTTAATACTGTTCCCATGGCTACCACCGTGCTGTGTTTGGTAATAAACCTGAGGAATCTGAAAAAAAAATTAGGAAGGAGTCGCACTCCTCTCTGTATGACTAGGAAAGGGAAATTACTGATTTGCATATGCAGTTTTACTCAGTGTCACTAATGTTGCAGTGTTTTATTTCCCTTGATTTTCTTCTCTTCAGTATGGCTGGAGTACTACCTCACTATTCATCGCAATATGTCCCCCACTGAGGAGCAGTGCCTCTGACTGCTGCTCTTTTATCCAGCACAAAGTGAAACACATCCTATCATTTCCTCTGTTAATTAAGGAAATTATCAATCTGCACGGTGTTCTCAGAAACAGGAAAAAATTGCAATAGACCTTTCCTTTGCCACTGAATAATTTGAGAGAAACTAGGATTGTGATCATATTCCATTGTGAATTTTATTTTCTTATTTTTGTTTGTCAAAGTCTGACAATATGCTTGGTTTTATACAAGGTAGAGGAAAAAATGTGCTGTCCTAGAGAAAGCAAACGTGTAGAAATACTAGGCATGTATTAATTTGGCCACTATTGTACAGAGCTTACTGCTGGCAAAGAGAAATAAGTTGTAAAGGCTTACATCAGTCCTGATGTCTCCCAGAGTCTTTCTTGAGAGCTCTGATGTATACCAGAAGCACATTAGAGGGAAATGGTGTGGATATGGAGTCATACTAACCATTTCAGAGAGGTCAAAATTCACAAAAAGATGGCACATGGAGATGAAAATATACAATCAATGTTGTTACTTTATATAAAGCTTAAGAGACGGTGAACTGGAGTCAGCAAGAGCAGTGGCATGGTACTGAACAGGCCTAAAGAGAATACGAAATTAAAAGTAGGAGAAAGTGGAGGGAATGGAGAAAATGGAAATGGGCAACCACAGAACTTTTACAGCAGCATCCCAGACAAAAGTGTAAGGTGAAAGAGCACCACAGCAGTTTCTGAGGTTACTGAACTGGGATATACAGAAGGTTTTGGTATGGAATATCAAAAAAGAAGAGAGGCATCTCACCCATAAGTCCTGCAGAAAAACTAAAGGACCATAACAAGGGTTAGAAATCAATTCTGAATTTTTGAAGCTCCTTCTGAGACAGGAAGGTGTAAAGGAGAGTGAAGAATGAATGACAGGAAAGAGAGGGAGATGTCACTTTTCAACATAGAATTGGAACAATGCTGTTTTAACTGTTACATAAATGCGTATACACATGCATACCTTGACATGAACCCAAGTATGAGAAAGATGAGGATAGAGAGACTGATTTTTCTGAATGACATCATCCAAGATCAGGAATAATATGTAAAAGGGAAAGAGAAATTAAATGAATGTAAGTGGAGTCTCATGGGGCTTAAGTATTAAGTGCAAGGAAGGGGAGGAGAAGACAGCTGGAAAATACAGTTGAAGGGCATTTAAAGAGGAGCTAGAAAACTGAAGTGCCATACAATATTAAGGCAGGGAAAATTTTAGGTTTTGCTAAATGTAGATAATAGACTGAGATGAATGAGAGTAGGAAGGAGGTCTTGAGAGAGAAGAAAGGAGGTCTAGGGAGAGAAGAGGTCGCAGATGACCTTGGTAAGGCCTGTTTCAGTGGAGTGGAAATGGCAGAGAGTATCTTGGGGGCATCTGAAGGGAGGCATAATGCAGAGGAAGCCAGAGTAGCTGAGGCATGTGAACAGCCAGAAGATAGCAGTAGCTGCCAAAAGACAAGGGGTCTCACAGCAGGAATTGAACCACACAATGACATATTAAAACACTACAAGAAAAGAAGGATATCAATTAAGTCTGGCTGGAATTAAAACTGATGGATGATTGTAACTTAAAAGAAATTGGGAAGGTGGAAGTGAGTGGGAGAAGCAGAAAGGTAACAGAGATAACAGAGGAAAAAAAAGATTCCCATAGCAGAGGCTCTGGCGCAGGACAGACAAAACGTGATGTGTAGCTGAACAGGGAGACTGGAGCTGAAAGGGAGAGAGCTAGTATACCAGCTTGATAGAAGCTAAATGATACCCAGTCAAAATGTAATCCTTCATGCTGTGTTGTGTTATTCTAAGACATGACACAGTTGAACACAACAGAGGAGGAAGTTTAAAATATTTTGCTGCCATTTATGAGCAAAAATGTCTATTAGTTCATCTATTCTGCCCTCTAAGACTTTGCTGATTTAGGGACCATTAATATTCAGCTAGATGTCCCTGTATAGAGCACAGTACAAATAGATGAAGCCATCTGGAGAGATGAAAGAGGCATGTGGAGAACTCATTGAGAAATGCTTGCCTCTATCACAAAGCTTTTCCTATTTCAGTGTTTCCTGTTCCATACCTAGATGAAAACAAAGTGCTATTAAGCTTCTTTCTAATAAAAGAAAAACTCAATTCTGAAACACACAGCTGAAATCCGCAGTCCAGAACAAAGTATGACACACTTTTCCCTCCAAGATTAGTGGAGTCAAACCACTCACCAACCACATGGAAGATCCAGACTCAAATCTATATTTGTGTACACACACACAATTTCTGTGTACATTTGATTTTAGCTGTGTCATCTAAAAGACCAAAAGAACAATACATATTTAATCTACTGGAAGATGACATATAAAATTGTCTTTTTCATTATTTTTTATATTTTTTGAAGAGGTTTAAAATCTGGCCTACATGTAGGGTGGCTAGCTGGCTGTTGGACTAACAGCCTTCTGCTGTCGCTACAGCAAAATTTGTATTTCCTCTGTCACAAAAAAAGTACTGAGGAAACAAGTTACAATTCCTTGTAATCCAGTACTGCTCTCAGGAAAGAAACGTAGCTACTAACTTCACAAAAAGAGGATGAGACCCTTACTATTTACCAATAATAAAATGGAAAGCAACGTGTTAGTAGTATCAGTCTCATTAGGGTTTTATATTGCTTTTCTGATTGAATAAATAAATTAGGTTTCATGCTTTTACAGCAGCTCTTTACAAAATATTATTCTACCTGATATTTGGGGTTTACAGCTCTTGCCTTGAAAGTACTTTAACAGGGCTTTTTTACAGAGGCGTGGAAATCAGCTTGCCCTCATAGGGCAAGCAATGCATTTCTTGTTTTCTGAGTCTGTCCAGAAGTCAGAACATCCCCCCTTTTGGAGACTTTAATTGGAGAAATGGTTAACTACACAGACCTACTATCAAGCCATTTGTTATTGCAAAATTATAACAAAATCAGCAGCCTACACTGGTTTTAAAGATTGTATCACCAGTTAGAATTTCTTACTTGTTTGTAAAGTCTTCTTCTATTGTATGCCACTATTATAATTACATTGACACAAATTTTCCTAAAGATTATACCTACAAGATCTAGATTGCTGAAATAAGAAAACATAGAAGTAAACAAGACCAATGAAGTGAAGACACATCTTCTTGCCTGCTGCTTATTAGCTGGAAGTAGCGCAAATGTATTGACAATGTGCCTTATGTGCTACTCTTTCAGGAGTTTTAATATTTTAGTAAATCAGAAAGTCAGAACTGATTAGGGATTTTAAGCAAACTATTACTGTGCCTTAAATAAAGATTACTTTTGCATCATATTGCTACTCTGAGGTGCTGAGTGAGGGCAGGAGAGGGGATGGTCGTGTGGTGTTTCTCCCTCATGTGAACTGGAGTACATTTCACACTAAACAGTGGACGTGATGAAAGAAATGTTCCGCTGTTCTCTCCCCACATAAATCCATCCCTGATTGAATGCTGTTTTATTTTACAATGTAAGCATGTATTATAAAACAGTTTCAATTTGGCATTTTAATTGATACAATCCAGACCCACATACAAATGATGAGGAATTCAGTTCTGAAAAGGAAAATGTCCTAATTCTATTGAAGGTTGCAAATGTCTCAGAAGAGGCAGAAACTTGCAAGTTCTGAACAGATTAGGGTCATGCTTAGATTGAGTTTCTAGTAAATATTTCCTGGCTGAATAGCATTGAAATGAATAGCATCTAAAGGAAAAGGAGAACTTTCCAAATGTAAGATAAACCAAATATTGAACTGTTGCTGCAGAGCATAGTAGAAACCACTCCTTTACGTTAATTGTCCAATGACAGAAATATACCAACCATTCCTTGAAGCTTTAGTGAGTGCCTAATTAATTCAGTCCTGAGATCCCAAATGAAGTAACAATTAACTCTTATACATACCTGCTGCAACAGAAATTATCTATATGAGCTACACCTGGAAAGAGTTAATCTGTAGATCAAGACAAAATGGGAAACACTGGAGGAGTAAACATAGGACAATGACTGAAGAGGCACTTGAATGACAATAACAGATCTATTTTCCTGTGTATGTGCTCATCTAACCCCTCTTAATGGAAATTATACGCATGATATATCAACAAGAAAACATAACCTGAAGTTAATATTTTTCAGTGATAAGGTGATTCTTATTTAAATATTATAATGCTGTAATGTTAAGTACTGATCTTTACTTGCGGTTCAAGAAGTGGAATGTGGACTTAAAAAGAAGTATCACAGGAAGTAAGTAATTAATTATGATTTTGTTCAGAACTATTATGAAAAATATAGGCTTAACTGTTTAGGTGGAAAAGGCATGCTAATATGTATTTAGAGATTGAACTGCAGTTAAAAACAAGTGATGTTAAGCTAGCAGATACTAAATTTAGATCTTAATGGTATGGTGTCAAAAGCTAAAAGCATGTTACTTACAAGTTGTTAAGATCCCAAATTAGTGCATCTAAATACAGTTTTGTAATGAAATATAAAGCTGTATAGACAGAATTCCTCAGGCTCTGTTAAAGGTACTCAAAGAGAATAAATTGCTATATGTGTTTATGGAGCATATAGTGTAATATTGGTGTACAACTCTGTAAAGACCTAATAAAATTTAAGAACATTTAAAGGTGAGGATTCAGTTAGCATATGGAACAAATAATTGTTAGGCTTTCAAATAGTCAAGAAGGTTGACAAAAAACACCTTTAATGGAGATGAAAAATCCAGATGGAACAGCAGATGAGAAGTGCCACATGCGTGTAAATAGAAAATGTGGCTATTCGGAGCTGTGAGTACAGAGGCCTGATTTAAAGCCCAGGAGGTCCATGCAAGAATCTCTCATTTCACTCAGCAGTGATTTATATATTTACTGTCATATTAAGAAAAAATTATGAAAAGCCAGACATGCTGCCATCCACTGTGGTGTCTCACTGGAAATATGATTTCCAACAACAATTCCTCATTAAGAACAATTTCCTGAGATATGTCAGCCCTCCATTTTTTAAATCAATGTTAACACATGTTTTATTGATATTATATCAATTAATTAATCACAATCTTAGGCAGTATATACAAAACCTATTATGATTATGGAGTTACTTATAACAAGCAAGTTGTCATCCTTATCAGAAAATGAAATGTTTACTAAGATACGTTTTCTTCAGAAAACTACCTCTCTCCTGGCAGCAGTCCTTACTAACTTAGACTTACATAGGATACATTATAATATCTTCTTTTGATCTGCAGTTCAAAATTATAGCCTCACCCAGTACATTACTGTAGTATTGTAACAAACGTATTGACAAAACACTAGACAGATAGTTTAATTTTCAGTAGTGTTCATGGAATTAGATGGCCCTGCTCAAGATCTTTAACACAATAAAATCTTGAAAATAAATAAAATCACAGGATTAAAATGTGCTGACCAGAAAACTGTTCACTTTATATTTGCAAATGAGAAGGACCTTCTTCTAGCAAGATAATTCTAATAATGAAAACTTAGTTCTTTCACTACCATGTTACTATCTTCCTGTCCCTACTTATAAACAAATGTGGTGATTTTTAAGCCAAGTATCTTAGCAAATGTGTGATAGAAGAAGATACTTTGCAACTGTGGCGTTTAGATGCTCGTTCAGTACCACAGGCATCAGAAAAGACATCACTAACTACTACCAGAAATATGTATATTTCTCTTTTATCAGAGAAGATATCACTCTTATCAGGTACCAAATGACTGCAAATAACTGTTCTCACAGAACAAGATTTAAACTCCACACAAATGACATGCTTAGAGACTGGTTGTTGGTTTAGTTTTTTTTTCCTCCAAGTAATACCCATCCTGTTCTGGAGACCAGATCATTTCTAAGGGTTGAATTCTCCTAGTAAGTAACTAGTAGGACACATTGATTGCTGTGTTTCCATCACTCGCCATTTAGTGGGCATTAGTGGGAAAAGTAATTCAGCTTGCTAGACTACCCTGGCAGTAATAAGCTTATACCCGTGGTACAGTTTCTAGCAGCCTTATAGCTCATTTAAGGATGTTATAATGATCATGTATGCTCAGGGTAAAATTTCTAGTGATGTCCAAACCTCCCAATAATCCATGTTTCTTTTGAGGACCAGTTTAAGTCAGGCTTGATTCAAACCAACTGCCTCCCTTAGCAAGAAAATTTAAGTCCTTGTAGAGAAGATACGTATGACTATTCCCTAATGTTGCCTAAATCTTCATCCAGGAGAGATCCAGACTAGCTTTTAGGAACCCCATGCTATGAGTCATCCTCTGGCTTGCTCTTCTCATTCACAAATTAGAACTGGAGGGCAAAAGCAAATTATTGGACACCTATAATCCATCTGAAAAGAAGAGAAGACGTCTGATAGATCAGCTGAGCTGAAAAACTACCAATGAAATCAAGTAGTTTAGTTTTAAGGAGAGTTCATGAACTTAAATGCTGGTCTGGTTCTATACAAGGCTCTTAAGATAGCAAAGTCTTGAAAGGAAATAAAGACACAATTAAGAAAATCGACAAGTAAACCGATCATTTCATATCTGATACAAAATGATAGCTTACATCTCAGTCAGCATTAATGTCATTTTAAGCATGAGATACACAAAATTTAAAACCTCATTTAAATGGAATTCTTTCGTGCTTATGAGCCATACAAAGTGTATTACTACAATTCAATAAACTCTGTTCCTATAATAAAATAAGCTGTATACTTGGGAGAGTAAGATAGGGTCTTAATACCAGTGAAGCAAACCTACATGAAAAATGCACATTCCAGCCCAGAGACAGTTTACAAATTAAAACAAAACAGAGAAATTAAGTAAAGGATGATGCATAAGTTAACAGTGCCTGAAGGCAGCCTTAGCTTTAATGCCAACAAATCATGCAGGTTTTATATAGTTATTCACTCTGGTATTCAATAAAAAATGAGGTTATTGTAACAATACCAAACATATCCTTAAAGGAACGTATTCAGCAGTAAGTCACAAGAACTTTAGACTCCAGTGAAGAGAGTAAATATATTATACATTTAAATAATGCACATTTTCTCAGGTTTTGAAACTTAAATACAAGTTGTGAGGTAGTACTGGAAAGCTATAGTCAATGAATTGAATTAGGAGTTACTATATGGTAGAACAGATATGACAGGAGCTCACTGAATTATGGTCATATTATCCTAAATATTTTGAAATGAAAAAAGTAATTTTCTCTGAAAATAATCCTTTATTTTTTTCTAGTAAACAAATATTGGTGATTTTTCTGTCTTACTTTCACCTTCATTTAACATGAAAATAAAATAAAGATAACATACTGAGGAAATAAGAAACAGAGAGAGAGAGAAGGGAGGGAGGAAGAAAGGAAAAAGGTGGAGAAAAATTGCAAGCTTCTGCATAGCAACCTCAAAAGTTTTTAAACTTTTTGCATATTTAGGGGGAAAATGAACAATGAAAATACTATTAATAGATAATTTCTAACTCTCCTTTCCCATATAAAAAGCACCACAACTTCCAATTAATATTTTCTTTAGAATTTCATAATTAAATATTTTCTAAAGAACAGTATTTTGGGATGGAATTTTTAAAAATTCCATAACTTCAAAAAGCATTTACCACAGGAAGAAATGTTGATTGCAGTTATTAGTGTTGGTTTTGTTTCTACTTTTGTTATTCTAACTAATATATATTTTAATATTAATAAAAACCACTTCTTTTTAGCAAAAGTCTTAGCATAAAACAGACCCTTACATTTTTAATTATGTAATCGCATTCATTGCTATTCTAAGACTTATGTATGTTCTGTTGCTTTAGGAAGTGAAAGAGAAACAACCAAATGGAAAGTACTGTACCTATGCTGTCCTCCTTGTCCAAGTGCTTTGAATTTAAATATTAAATTGAATGAATACCTCTGAATAATTGAAGATTACAGTCTTCACAGTTATTCATAAAAATAGCTGGTTTTATTTTAATATTTCAGGACTACTTAATTTCTCATGGCAGAAGAAAAGAGGATTTTAGATAATAACATGAGGGAAAGGTCAGGCAAGAGACAATTTCTTGGTTTTATTTTCACCTTTATGTAAAAAGCTGCCAAGTGGAACCCTGCTGGAGCAGAGTCAGGACTAACTGTAACTCATTTCTATTGCCCCTGTTATTGGAATTGTTTTTGGTTTTTTTCTACATCAGGCTTTCTGGCATGGGTACAACTGCAAACCCTTCCCTTGAAAGACTTCTATGACATCTGAAAATGCTAGATTTTTGTAGAAAAAAAGGGCTTGGCCCTTTTCTGAAGAGAAAAATACTGCAGGTGACATTAGAAAGGGATTGGGTAAGACTTACATTTAGACAGAGTATGTACAACCAGACTACCTAAATGAGAAGAAAAGGAAGCTCTTAAGAGACAGACAATGGAGGAAGAGTAAAAAGCACAAAGCCTGACATATCTAACAGTAGTGCAATGACTGTATCTGATTTTGTTAGCCCTGTGTGAAGTGGAATGTGTGTGCACGAAGGGAGAGAGGAGCCAGACCTCCACAGCTTTGAGGTATGGTGTTCAGGGTGGAAGTGTGGGCTCAATTCCTCTCTTATTCAAGGTTTGTGGTATGCACTGGGATAGAGGAAGCCTTGTGTCTTTCCTTTTTTTCTACTGAGGGCTACTTTTCACATGGCCAAGCAGAGGAGCAGACTGAAACCAAAGTGCTTTCTAGTCACCAGGTATACAGTGCAATTATAGTAGCAGCTTGAGACAGTTTAAAAAATCTCACCTGTTCTTACAGCATGTAGCTTTCAGAAGCTTGTAGGATGGATGCCACCTCTGACAGATGTCCATTTTCTGATGAGAGCCCAAAAGCAAGTGGGACATGGGACAGACAGACTGCTTGACTTGTATTAGAGCCTGGACACACTCAGATCAGTTCTCAAGAGGATCTTGCTTCCTAGTAAGCTCAAGAACAACCTAAACCTCGTGGACATAAGACAGTTTTGGGTTTGAATGTGCACTTGAAACATGATATAGATGTGTTGGTTGAAATTGTGCAGAGAAAATGGGATACAAATATACAAGCTGGGGTGGAAAGTTAAACCTGTTGTGGTGTTGTTGCTGAGAAATAACAGTGTCTTTCTTTAGAGAGATATGTGTCATAATGTGCATGGGATTTTGCAGCCACTGCAGACATAACTGAATTTGGTGATGCAGGGATTTAATAAGTGTTCCTGTGTTATATGTATGTTCTATCTGTTTGAAAAAAAAAAAAAATCAGCTAGGATCAACACCAGGTCAAGATATAAGCATTAAAAGAGGTAGGTACATGATACACAACTGAGGGGAATGTAATTCCTGTCTCCAGGCAGCTTGGTGTAATCATCACTGTCTGGACTTAAAGCTGCGGTCCTGCTTTACACTTCTGTTGAAAGTGGTACCATTGCTCATGAAAGGAACACAAGTTTCCTGACACTGGAAACAGAGCAAAACTTGGCCCATACCCAGAGCTTGGTCTCTGATAACTACTCCCGTAGCAATTTTACACATTTCACGCAATGATTCTTTTAGTATGAAATACAGAAACACTCTTGGCAGCAAAAACCAGAATAAATGTGAAGTCACCCAGCCATATTTTATAGAAAACATGAAAGGTACCACAACATGAAAATTACCCCAACCACAAGTTTCAGACTTCTGTTCATTTTGACCAAATGAAGATTAAATTGGTTTTTGCACTGAAACTTTGCTTTAAAATGGGAATTGAGAGCCTTTCCATCAGTCAGCGCTACTTATACTATGAAGATTTAGACTTTCTTGTAAGAACCCACAGGCAGCTGACCCTCACAGAGCTGAGGTGGGTTTTGAGCTGGTCTCCAGTTCCCCACATAAACAATTCAATGATTAAGCTTCTATGTAAAAAGCAGGCACCTAAAAAGTTTTTAGGTTCCTTGATTCTTTAGATGTGTATTAGATGCACTGAGAGGTCATTTATCAGATCAAAATCCTTAGGGGATTTCAGCAAAAACTAATTTGGCAGGATTAATCTAATCTGTTTTAGATGTCTACCGTGCAGACAGCCACTTGGGCACATCTAGGGTGTGATTCATCTTCTGATATAGACATTGAAAACAGATCACTTGAATCCTGAAGCAGAAATGCCTGTTTATTTCCATTGGTTCTGAAGAGACTATAAAATCTGTCCTATTATAAAGCGCTATTACCACTGGTTTGCACAGACATAGACATCTGTACATTGAAGACACCTAAACTTAGAGATGACTTTTATCCCTACTTTGACCAGGCTAAGATAAGAGTAAAGTCCTGACTTGTTCAGAATTGGAGTGGTTCCAGGCACTTCCAGAAGTAGTTTGAAAGGCTTTTTAAAACACATGAAGGGCCTAGCTAGTAAATTTAAGCACACCTAGGATTAGATAATAGTGGAGTATGTTTTTTGTGTCATCATTTGGGCCCTGGACAAAATGAAGCTTTCAACTTTCAAAACACAAACCTTTATCAAGCATACTTTTGGATTCACATTTTCATGTAAATGATAGCTTTTTTCTTTGTTTAGAAACTGTTTCTAAACTTCAGCACTAAAACCTCTTCTCATGCAAATTTGTCAACATTTGGTTGATTTATTTGACAATTGCCAGCTTACTTGCCTCTACACGTACTTCTTTTACTAGCAGGCCACAATATGCAGCTTTTTTAAGCCAAAGAACTAGAAAGAATTTTGACTGAGAAGATAATTCCTGAGTTCAAAGGGCCAACTAGTGCTTGTTCTTCCGTATCCCTTCAACAGCAGTCAGAATCAGCTGGTGCTAAGTTGTCATCTGTAGCTCATATGCAGAGCTTGCGAAGGTAAAATTATTTTTTATTTTAAAAATGACAAACAAACCCTCTGTTGTTTTCGTAACTGGCAAAACAGATATAAAAATCCCAAGACAGAAATAGTTCTAACTTCAACTGATATGAGAGTCTCAAGAAGCACACTGCAATTTTGCATTTATATGCAGGTGTCACAAATAAGGAAGAATTGTTCATACTCCAATATCCTGTACATAATTGGCTATCCCTTTGTATCTTGTTTCTTGCTAATTTTCATTGTCTTGCATTTCAAACTAATCTGAATTCATCTTTTGTGACTTGAATAGATGAGAATGAGCTGTGCCCCCACATACTGACATTCTTCCTTATCGCTAGCCACAAGGATGTATTAGCTATTTCTGTTTTGAAAGCTACACAAAAGGTTGCCTAGTTTCTCACTGAGTTTCTAGCACCATGAATTCCATCTGCCAGAACTCCTGCTCACATTTTATGTGTTCTATGTCAGCTTTCCAGATAATATGATTGAAATCACAATGTTAAACATCTTCCACAACTGAGCCCCAAATCACCAGTTGCTTCCCCATAGGCTACTGCTGGCAAGATTGCTCTCTTTTCCTTGTTTTAAAAGACTGGTTTGTGTTGGTCAGATATTTAAATTATTCCTTCTCAGATTATTAGATCAAGTGTCTTGCCTTCATGTTTACAATAATGCTTCTGGATTTTTTTTTTAATTTATTTAAAGCAGAGGACTTTTTCCTCCTTCCAAAGTAAAGATTTATCATCAAGGATCATTTCATTTTAAATAGGGGAGAATTAAAAACTGTGATTCACTCTTAGAATTAGTATTGCCAAATGGCACTTAGAGTAAGAGGAGCTAAACTCCTCTAGTTTGTTTGTTGAACATCTAGTGTTTTAGATGGACCTCAAGATTATCTAGTGATAGAAAATATTTCATTATAATGTAGTCACTAGCATGATTATCAAAGGTTGGTGACCTTGGAAACAGCATTTTACAGGTAGAAAGCAAAAGCACTTACTGGGAAGCTATGAAGCTTTTCCAGGAGCCACCAGAATTGCACTGTCAGCAGTCTCAACCATTACAAGTGATTCTGAGCTATCGGCTAGGTATAGCACACCATTTTGTTACACTATTGTTTTGTTACACTATTAATAATGATATTCAGAAAGTTCTGTGGAACGATAATGTAAAGCAACAGAATTCAACTGGTGATGGCATCAAGCAAATCCATACAGGCAGAGGATTGGGCTCTATGCTTGAATGCAGGTTGACAATGTCTCAACTAACATCAGGCTGATTTTTGAAAAAGATGGAGTTGTGCTTTCATTTGGATTAGTAGAGTGAAGACCGTTGGGGTTTTTTTGGTTTTCTGCATTGTTTTGCAGATCAGTTGCACAATATGTAAGTGTGTTTCAGAAACTACTTCATCTTGACCCCATTTATAACCAAGATTATACGTTTTCCTCCACACATTAAAATAACTAAATAGAACTAAAAGCAAGTGCTCTCAAAGACTTTGATAAGAAATTATAAACATGCAGAGATGAGGTACTAATAAACACTATGTAATGGCCTGGCTTTAATCGCTGTGGTGTCTGTTTTGTTTCAGACACTTCTGTCTCCCACATAACAGCTGGGTTAAGGGTTTTGCCTGATTTTGATCCAAATCTTACCCTAGTTTAAGAAAAACTTATCATCAAAACCAACAGAAACCTCTATTACATTTAACTTGGTTAAGTTAATATTTTCTAAAGAGTATAATTTTGTCTGAAGAACTTTGGCCAGCTCCACTGATTTCTGATAGCTTTTAGATCCAGGCTGCTTGGGAAACTGGATATCTGCATCAGAGGATCTGCCTAGTCTGAGCATTCCCTGAGACATGTGCAGGTCCCCTCCACTACAGTTATGTGAAGACTGTCTGCTCAAAGGCTCAGCAATCCTGATGGAAAATACAAAGAAAATGCAGGGCAATTCTGCTGATGAGGTGCATTTCAAATAAGAATAAGACTAGTGTGTACCCATAATGACTTGCTGCAGATCTAAATCATGTTAGTACACAGCAATGTAATCAAGGAAAATAAGTGAATATTTGACAATTATGATTTTTAAAGGTGATGGTGATAGAAGTACTCGTATTATCAACATAGGGAATAATGAAACAGCTGGTAATTACAACACACAAAACATTTGCTGTGACTGAAATTGGTATTGTGTAACTCAGTTGTGCAAAGTGTTCTCCACCAACACTGTTGAGCTTGCTGAAAACAGAATGTGTTTTATGTAAAACATAGTAGTAAGAGGATAATTGAAGACAGTGAAAGAAAAAGGAGGGTTAATACATTGGATTTATTTTAATTTGGTTTTTTAAATTTGATTTTTAATTCATACTTAGATGTATTTATCTGTTGTGATTTCATAATATTTTTCTCTCTTGCAGTAAAGCTGTTTGCCTTGGTAATTACACATATTTGGAAAATTCCTAATATTAAAATCAAAATAATTCTATATTCCTGCTGTTTCTTAGATTTTTTTTTTTCTTAGAGTCATTGCATACTCTTTTCAATTTATCCTGCCTCTCACCAGAAACTATGCATTTCTAGAACTCTGTGTGTGTTGGAGCTTCAACAACAAATTAGTGCCTCAGAGCAGGGCACAGAGAGAAATGGTTCATGTAGTGTATGCACACATCTGACTGTGTTATTAATTGATCTTAATTATTCTTTACTAATGAGCTCTTCAACCAAGGATCTTTCTATCCCAAAGGAAAATAAAAAATCATTTTAAACCAAAACAAAACAGAGAAATAAAACAAACTAGTTTTCTTGTGCCAAAATAGGAGTATATACTTAATGTAATTTCACATTTAACAATGCACTAATAAGGTGAGTTTCACACTAACAAACCCTGGGTTTGGTTCTTCTTTAAAATAGAAATATTTTTATTGTTTCAAATAAGGGCATACATTTTTGAAAGTACTATAAATGCTGAGGAAAAGTGGTTTTTTTAATATTAAAGAAACAATTTTTAACACTTAAGTTCTCTAAAAATAACGTTAAATGCTTCACCACTGCCACCAGCTATAATCTATCAAATAAAGAGCAACATTGTCCCCTAGTGGTAGAAAAAATATTTTATCCCAAAAAAACCGAAGGTTGATTCTTGCACTGGAGTATTCAGTGCTGTGGATTTCCAGAGAACAAAACAGTCCCCAGCAAATATAGATAGTGCTAAAATCTCCTAGAGTTGAAGTATGCAAGTCTCCCAAGAGAGGGAATTTATTTTTAATAGAAAGGCACAATATTCAGTAGAATATTCAAATGGCATAGAAAATTAATCTAGTCTGGTCCTCAAACAAAAGAATGATTTGTATGGTGATCAAGCTGTAGCATATTTATATGTGCACACACATGTATGTCTATAAGATGCAGTGGATTTGCAGGCTAAATATAGTCTGCTACACAATGAAGAGAGACATAGAGTTTACTCTGTTTAATCTGATACAGGGTGATTCATGTTAAATTTTATATTTCATTGGAATGGGGCCAGAAATTAAATATGCACAGGTGTTTGACTGATGCGGTGTCATGACATGTAAACTTGAGTAGTAAAACTGAGGATGAGTCCTCAGAAACTGTCCTAACAGGAAAGGGCCATGGTGACTCCTATCTTTAAGCAACAATGCACAGAACTAGGCAAAGCCGAATAGTCTTCCAAGCCTTCCCATAGTCTTTCAACGATGTGAAGCAGTAAAGCTGAGTCAAGCTCTACTCAGTAAAGCTCAAATAAGCTTTACTAGAAATTTCAAGTATTGGAAATCTCAAGTGTTGCCACTTACCTTGGGTGTCCCAGCAGAAAGGCTGACCCAACAAACTGGTTACTCAAAGGAAGGACCAGCTTCTAGTCCTTGCTTTGGAGCCAAATGTCCTCAGGTTGCCAAGAGCCCTACTAGAAGATTGTTCAAACTAGGGTCCATTGAACTTGTGTAAAAGAAAAACATGTGTGGGAAAAACTCCTTCTTCGAGAAATTGACGTTTCCTGATTGAATTGGTTTCTGCTTGAAAAATCCCTGCCAGCTCTAACGATGAAGTTGTCAACGTCTGACAGACTTTCATAGATTTTACTGGGACACATTCTCTCCTTCTGCTATGATTAAACTTGTTCCTTTTCTTCCCCTCCCTCTGTACTCTGTCATTCCAAGTAACACTTTCTCAAAATAAGTTCCACTGGAAGAGAATAAAAGAATGAGAAACACTAGGAAGTCATGAAACTGGCAATATTTCCAAAATTCACAGTGCACATAGCACCACTTCCTTCTACTCCCTGTCCTGCAAGCTGTCAAATTCCAGTTAGCTTACTTCTGTTACAATCTGCTTGAAACTAGAGCTATATCTTGCTTTGTTTTCAACACAAGGGAGGAAAAGAGTGGAGACAGTAATCTTCTTTGAGCTTCCCAACCATCGTTATGGAATGGGACAAGGCCAGGAGGTAACTGGCAATGTAATAAGCCAGGAATATGTCTAAAAATTAGCAAAAGAAGAGTAAATAATGAAACTAACTCTGCAGCATATTGTCTTCAACCCCATACAGTGGTGTCCCTTCTCCTGCTATTAACCAAGATGCTAATGATTAAGGCATTTTCCCAGAAGGTAATAAATGTTATGTTGAACAGTCCCATTGGGAAGGTTTCTTTCAGCCCTTCTGTGTGTTGAATAAGTACATAAAAGAAAAAGCTAGGATTTAAAAGATTGGCACTGCCAGCAGTATCAAGTCCTGGAAGTGTGGGTCCATCAGGAGAGTTAGTTAGACAAATCCCTCTTCCTGAGTCCCACTAGACTTTGATAGTATGTGGGTGCTGAAGAGCTCAGACCAGAACCCCAAGACCAAGTCCATGTTGTACATCAGTTGGCTGAGGCTTGGAATTGTCCTGATATCTCAGACTTAGGTCTTTTTTTTTTAAATGGCCATTCAGACAGCTTCATCATAGCATATCATCTTGTTCTAGCAAAATCAGGGCCTCTGTAGGAAAAAAATCTGATCATCATGTTTGTTTAACACAGGCCATGTAATTTTGCCAAGGGCAGATGGGATAGATTGAGTTGGCCAGAGTGGAATCCTTTTGCAAATTGGTGTGTACTTTTGCCCACTCTGGAATGTATTCGGGCTTTTCCCCAAGTAAGTTAATAATATCAGATTAAACCCAATTACATGGACATATTTGATAGCTGATGAGAGCCTCAATTTAAGGCTTTTAAAGCCCTCATGGAAGTCTGTGGAACATCAGACTTGAGTAGGAAGAGGTTCCAGGAGGTTGTAGCAGCTCAATGAAGGCTGTGGACTTTGAATTCCATTTATATGAGACTCAGTTCTGTCCCCTTCCTTCTCCTTGTTTTCAGTTCTGTTGGCATCTAGTCGCCAGTAAGTAACATGTACAGGAGTAGAGGCCCCTGAGATTTACCAGACAGAGCATTAAGACAGTCTGGCTTTTACTGAAGTTTCTACTGATATACCTGATTTGAAGAATTTGCATGAGGAGCCATCTGTAGCTCATTGCTATGCTATAAAGTAGGGACATTGTGAATTAAGGTGCTTTGTTACATCCCCTGCTGTCCGAGACAAAGAATTTTCAAAAAAAGGTAGTTTTCATTAATTATTCTAGAGTCTACCTGCTGACTTACTAGTGTTAACATTTTTCAGCAAAATTTATGGTTTCTTAATTTTTTCTAGTTTCATCTCTTCACTGATTAAGATTAGTTTAGTATTTGTAAGATAATTTTTTCCTATGGAATCAGTAAGGTATTTCATTTACTATCATAAATAAAAGTGCCAGAATACTTTTAAATGTGTTTCTGTATACACTGCACTGATACTTAAAAGTTACTCATGAGTCTTTTCTAAAGAGTTAGCAAATCTTTCTTAATAAATGTAACTAGGGCTTCGAACGAGAGTTTATTTCTGCATTAGGTAAAGCAAATAATTCAGTTTATCTTTTCCAGAAGTGGTAGGTATATGGTGAGCCTATGGTAAATTACAATTTACAGCTAACTTCCTAATGTTAAATTAGAATTTTTAAGGAGAGCCACTGGTTGCATAATTCATATTTATGCTCTGTCATGAGATGAAACTCAGTTTGTGTAGTTTTAAATACAACCTGTAAACAGTATTACATAGCCAACTTTTCTAAACAGAACAAAAGAGCAAAAGCCTTAGAGAACACCAAAGCAGACTACACTGAAAGAAATAGATAAATTAAATCCTTTTCTTAGTTTCCATTAAAAAGTGTAGATTGTAAACATACTCGCTTCCAAAACAGCCAGCAATATTACAGGAATGAAAATGTACTAGTAAATGTGAATTAATTGTCAGTATAAACTAGCAAGCCAAGTGTGATTGTTGTGTCATGGTTGTGAATGATGATTAGTGTGTTGTATTTCAGTGAAGGGATCACACCAAGAGATCCTCTGGGGAGGGGCTGTCACTCCTGTTACCTCTTCAGTCTTGACCAGAATCCATCACAAACCTAAGGAAGCCTTCTTCACCAGAGTGAAAGTCTGGAGGCCACCTAGTCCAACGCTCAGCATGGAGGAATTATAAAATTGTGAAGAACAGGTTGCTGAGTGACATATCTGATGACGTGTTGAATAACTTCAAAGACAGGTTTCCACAACTTTTCTGGGCAACCAGTTTTCAACCTGAAAAACTCCTACACTTACCTTCTGAAAAGAACAAACTAGAGTAAGGACACATGGAAGTGAGAGTAACATAGAAAAGACATAAGGGCTAATGGAAGGCTAATAAAGTGGTACAGCTGATAGCAGAAAGAAGTAATTAATGCACTGCATAATATAAAAAGTTACTTTAAAACTAAATTCATTCAAAATGGGGGGTAGTAAAGCAAACTAGAAACAGTGATATTTCAAATAATACAAAAAGGGTCTTGAAATTACCTGTTACTGAAAGCAGGAGCCTTCAATCAGAAACTTCAAGTCCTATCTTCTAGCAAATGTAGATTTACTTGTTTATAAGATTATTTAGATACACTAAACATTGTCTTTACTGTCATCTGAGAAATATCAAAACATATAACTAAAGAAAACATGACCATTTCAGAAAAATGCATTATTTTCTTTAAAAACAAACAAAACTAAATCCAAAACCAAAAAAAAAAAAATTTAAAAGACTATGATTTCTTTTATCACTACCTTTTAACACTTCACCATGTTTTTCACTGCAATAGCGTGGTAGTCTTCCCTCAAAAGAACCTTTGCATGCATATGCTTACATACTCCTGTCTGCTTGCACATAGTCTGTTCAAGTCCTTTCAGATTGATTACTTGCCATTAGATAACTGCAGCGTTGATGCCAGAATAATGTTTGAATTCTGTATCTATATTGCAGATAGAACTCTCTAATGATTACCAAACTCTGAAAATATTCTTAACATGCTTCAGAAATAAAGTAACCTCTCATAGTTTTACAACAGTTTCTGCCAGCTTAATTGACAAAAATTTAGGAGAAGAGTACTTAGGTTTCAAGGAATACATTGCAATGCTTTTTTTTCTCTTATAAGTGAGCAGTGGTGTTACAGTTAATGGTTTCTGAAAGGGATTGGAAATTTCTAGATGTTCCATTTACTCCCTAAGCATAGCAAGGAATCTTATGTTTATGCTAAAATATTAAATCTTGGCAAGTTCTGACTGTAGTTAAAGCACTGTTAGCCTTTTCATTATGAACCCAATTAAAACATCCTAGTCTTTATCAATTTAAATAATATTAAGGATATTACTTAAGCATAGTTTAGTGTTCATCATAGAGCTAACCAGCTATTGCATTTGTTCTTTCCCTCAAAACATTTTCTCAGCTGTCTCAATTATGCATATCCCCTTATTTTGTATTCTGGGCGTTGTCTGTGGCTTGGACTCTAGTAATTGTTTATAGACTGGGGTTTATTTTTTTACTGTCTTGCAGGGAAGGAAATAATACTTGAAGAACCATCCTAGAGAACAACACATCTGCCCACAGTTGTAAATTCAATCCCGACTTCCTTGACAACAGTTTCAGCCCTTCAGTAAACTGTCAGTATAATTGTCAATAAAGCTTCTTTAAATAATTTTATAAGAGTCATGACAAATGAGTTCAAGTGACACTAGTTGCAGCCATTTATGAAATTATTTCTTAGAGTGGTTTTGTCTCTCAGCCACAGCACTGCAAGTGGAATTTAGTATGTACTCAAGCCTCAGCCTTTTTCATGCGAAGTCTTTGGAACTTTTATCGTCTTTTATTGGAACCACGGCTTCATTCCAATTTAAGCAACACTGAATCCCTTCAGCAAGCTCTTTATTTAAGCCCAAACCCTCAGGCTGAAGAAGAACCAGAAAGTTAGGTTAGGACAGGCTAGGTTAGGTTAGGTGGGGCTGGGCAGAGTTAGCTTTTGTTTTGTGGCGTTGTGTTGTGTTAGGGAGCTGATATTCAATGGCAGAAATAGAATTAACATATTTCAGTGTGTAAATTTTACACATGAATTTAATGTTGTGTGATTTGTCTGGATTTTGATGGTAGAGAGAATGCAGGCAGGGGAGACTTCTTAGGTGAGATACAGGACAGCAGTCCTTACACAGACAATTGCGCAGTTCTGCATGAATGCTGGAAGACTCTTCTTCTCCAGGGTCCTTGAAATTCCAAATCAAAACTGAGTTTAGGAAAGACATACCCTATCATAAATATATTCTCAGAGAACTAGTTCCTGCTTGAACCATATTCTGCGGAAAAGATCCTTTAAAAGCTATTATTTGCATTCCTTCAAAACACTTTGTGCCAATGCAATTTGCAAAAGAGATTTGTGGACATTTTAGGTATTAAAATATTGTTCTTCTGCACACTGTGGACTAAATATTTGTGAAATAACATATTAAACAGCCCAAGTCATTCAAAGGACTTCTACAAAAATCAAGTAATTAAATGAATTTTATTACACAGAATAAAGTAAGAACAGAAAACATTTAGTGGAAATTTGGACCTATATTTAGACTAAACACCTTGTAGAATGAAAAATGCCAATTAATCCCTGAAAAGTGTTAAAATAATAAACACAGTTGTCCAGATGTAGTGTGATATTTAGACACCATGATGCTCAGCAGCACACAGATAGGATCTGGACACCCTACCTATAAGTCAAAGTCAGAATTTTGAGAGCAGTGTTTCAGCCATACTGAGGAGAGGTTTTTAGTAAGGATAAGATTCACAGCAACCCAATAACTTACTGAAGGACATATAAGCCAGTCTGTAAGGAAAATGGAAGGACGAGATGCACTGCAATTCTATGGTTTCCTTAGAAATTTCACTGAGGGCTGAACTTATGCATTTCCCTTATGGGGAACTGGGATCTGCAGCCTGATGTCTTCTCTCTGCAGCTGGGCACCTGCAACATCATTGCAGATAGGGAGGACTATTTCACTTCTCAGAGGTAACTGAGAAGATAGTTCACAGTGATCAATCACATCACAGTTAATAGACCTGCTCAGCAGTTGGGTTTCCCCCAGCCCGGAGGGAGCTGCCAAGTTACAAGGTCTTATGCATACAAGTTATGGCATATCTCTCCTGCTGATGTAGAATCCATGCTTCCGGAGTTAGAAAAAGATCAGGAGAAAGCAATTACGACTCTCCGGTTTAATGCTTACAACTCTCATCTTCAAGGTGAGATCTGAACCTCTCCATAATTTTGAATAAATCAGTGATGCAATACCATACCAGTCTAACCAACCTCTATTTTTCCAAAATAATATTGCAGTTTTGTTTTCACATTGGATTATTTTTGGGGGACAAGTGCTCTAGAAGTGTTTCAATTTTGTTTCTTTATGGTTTTCTTCCTTGTGAGGGCACTTTTCTTGCTCAAGACTGCAGTGTTTCTTTATTGACTTGCATCAATATAAAAAAATAATTAAAATAATGAAAACAGTTAAACTCCCTTCCTGAGTTTCCACATTATAAAAAGATAATTAAATTCCTACCTTGTTACCTTTCGTCTGTGCAATTGGGATTAAATAAAATGAAGCAGCTTTAACGTACAGGCAACAAAACACTAGATTATTCTTACCACCCCACCCCACCCCCCCCCATCCCACACCTTCCAAAAACCTCCAAGGCAAAATAGGTGCAGGTGATAACTTCCTAGGAATTTCAAAGGGAGGAAGACTTCCTACTCATTGAAACTTTAATCAAAATATCCTTCACAAAAAAAATGTCCATTAAATGTTTTCTAGTTTCTAGATTATCTTAGATCTCAAAATTTCTCTGCTTAGTCCATTGCCTGTACATATAGCAAACCAAAACCCAGTCATGTGATGACTAAAAGGCACCTTTTTGGGCACCTTTGGGTCCATTTTAGGCACCCTTGGGAATGTGGATCTCTTCAAGCCAAAGTCCAGCTGTATGGCATTAAGTGACTTTAGATTTACATCGTCTTGCATTCTGAAAAGGTTGTTTATTTATTAAAGATCTTTTTAAAATATATTTTACCCCCTTTTGAATAAATCACCTATCAATCTTGGGGGCAGTAAAAACATAATTCAAATAAGTCAGTATTTCAGACAGAAAGTCATTCTGTTGGTTAATTTCTGACTACACTAATATTAACACTTTGCAGAAAAGAAGAAAAATATCAAGAAAATGCAGCCACAAAAAAAAAAAAAAAAGAGCAGATTATTCAATAATCAAACAGAGACACTATTACAGGGAAAACTGTGGTCAGAAAATCTCTCATCTAGCTTTCCTGTCAAGACCTCCCACATACAAGCATCAGAGAGCATTTAATCTTAATCACTGAGCATTTGACAAGGTAACTTGTACCTTATCACATTAACTGTAGTTGAAAGAGTAGTTTGCAAGTTGAATTGTCTCAAGGAAGAGGGCTTGGGAACAAAAAATTCCCAAAGAGAATAACAAAAAAGAAATACTTCAGGGAGAACCAACTGAGGCTAGGAAAAAAACCAACAAAACAAGAAAACCAAAACCTCAGTGAGTTGTAGACAGCAGTAGGGAAAACACAAGTATATTTTAGCATGAAGGAAGGGGGAGCTCCACTGTATCTGCCTGCCCAATTAATGTTAATGTGAACTGAAAAAATCCCTTGTTCAGGGGGCAAGCTCTGAGTGACAAAGAACGAGCCTGGACAGCCATGGGGAAAAACCTGTACATTCTCATGTAGGGTGAAAAAGTGGAATCAGAAGGGTTCATTGTGGTCTGTCTGCATCTAAGCTCCATGTGTTTCATTTATCAGTGCTAAAGCTTTTAACATTTCTGATAAAAGTATTTTTTCAGGGGTAAATTATGGGCCAGGGTAATAATTATGTATTAATAATACTGACTTAAATTTTAAAGAAATTATTATTAATTTTTATTTAAATTAAGTAAACTAATAACAATGAAAGTATCTGTGAAAGTGATTATGTGTCAAGGAGAAACAGTGCTTCTACAAGTGCAGCTGGTTTTAGGGGTCCTTTGCCCTATGCTGTTGGGATTAGGAAGCATTATTTGGATAGAAGGCAGATGGGGAAAATAAAAGTATAGCTTGTTTAGTGCAGAAGAAATTCAACAAAGTTTTGATCTGAAGTTTTCAGAGCCAACAGTCAGAATCTGTCACTGAGCTGAAACAATCTGGCCAGATATGTGATAAACGCAAAACCAGAAGATCACTGGGTGTTTCTTAATCCATTTTTGAATGTTTCACACAGGTGTTTTGCAGACATGATTCCATTTAGAGGCATTATGTACGGTTCTACTAGTAACTATTACTTGTTTATCTCCTATTTTAACTCCATTAACCAAAGTAGGAAAACTCTACTCAGACTGCAGTGGTATTATTTAGGGTTTTTATGAAGTCATTATTAGAAAAAGTGCAAAAGGGAGACGACCGAATTGGCACAAACAAACAGAAAATACATTAATGCCATTTAGAAGTTTGGAAATATGTTGGGTAAACAGGAGGAGAATGGAGAATGAAAAGTAATAAACCAAAGTCAGGATGCTGGAAATTGCAGTAAATTGGTGAATGAAATAATGTGTCGCTTTCTCTTGGATTCTTTTGGAAAAAGATGTCCTGAACAAAGCAAGCCTCCTTAGCAACACACTGCTTTCCTGGCTTTACAAAAACAAAGTGGAGCTGGGAGATGAATTCTCATCTTCTCCTCCTTTCACCCTTTCCCCACCCCCATCTTTTTCTTCTCTCAGCTCTCCTTTTTCCCTTCTCTGCAAGTAGTACTTTTTTGTTCCAGAAGTACTGATTCTAGTTTTAACAACATAAGCTTATCATCACAGCCTTCTTAAAGCCTTCAAACAGCAGAAACTGATGTATTAGTTTGCCAGATGGAGAGTGGCTGATAAAATTGCATCTCTGTGTATTCCTATAACAATGAAAAACCAAGTAAAATTTGGCAGTAATGGATTTGGTTTCTCTTCACCACCTTTTTGTATAATTTATCTTGTTTTTTTCTTGAAGGCAAAAGGCTTTAAAAGTCTCTTGTATTTCTCAGCTCTGTTTGTTTCTATCCCTAAAAGGACAAAATAATTATTCTTTTGAAATTATCTCAAAAATAATCAAATAAGATATCCTGTAAAAAATATTTCTGCTGGTGAAGGAAATTTTAAACTGCAATTTTTTTGCTACAATGAACAAATTGTTAAATCTGTATTTTTTGAATCTTTTTTTTTTTTCCCCAAGTATGTCATAAGTGGTAATGGACATAAAGAATCAGTCAGATCTCAGGTTCTTTTGCAGAGGACTTTATTATTCCACAATAATTGTTGTTTAAATGGAGCCATTAAGATTACCTATCTTCTAAGCATAACTTTGACTAAAATTCCAGTTTCCTAGAAGCAGTAAAAAATAATTTTTATTCAGTAGCTTTCTTTCACTTCTTATTATGCCATAGAGCAAAGAGATCTGTGAATTATTGGGCATGTCAAGCTGTTGTAACTCTCCTGTTGAAGAGGAGAAATACATGAAGGTCATAAAAGAACCAATGGAATTTTTTGGTCTCAGCATTGGATTTTGTTTTTTTAAATACTAATTTAAATTAATTGACCCAATTATTCCTTCTGCATACATAATTTCCATGTGTACTCTCATTTGTTTATGTCATCTGTTATTTTATCTTGCCATATGAACTCTGGTCTCTTTTCTACCTGAGTACTAATCTCTATTTTCCCTACAGACAATGGAAAGAGAAAGGGTACAACTGGGAGGATGTTTCATCACACCTCTGAAAAGCACTTAAAATAGCCTGAATTGGCAAAGCTTATGTCTTGACACAGTTGAGAGGAGAGTCTAGATAACTTATGAAATTTTCCTAGTTTTTCAATGGCTGAAGCTGAAGATGAGTGAATCACACCCTTCATGGGCTAGTACAGAGATAGCTTGCTTAATCAGAGGTAATTTAATCCTGAATACAGCAAAACTTGCTTGGTTGTTAACTGAGAGCTGCTTGGCTATTACTAATACTAGTCATAACTAGTTTTGAAATCTCTACATAACTGTGTCCACTAACAGCTACATGTGGATGCTTTGCCATTTTTACTCTGGAGGGGATAATAAGGATGTCAAATTCAGGTGGAAATATAAAAAATAAAAAAGTAATGGTTTGAAATATATTAGATTTTTGTTCCCCAAATCCTTGCAGTATCAAAATTCTGATCTAATATCAGTCCTTAGCTTACTGTCTTGTAATATGAGAATCATAATCTAAGTTAACCTTGCACAGATTTGCTCAGGAGCTCTTTTTTTCTTCTCTTTTTTTCAAATTTGCAATTTTCTTTCTATTTATTTCATGAGCTGAACCAGCTCATAATGGGTCATATGAGAGCCAGATCTGGCATGAGAGTAAGATAGAAAGAAAGCTTGGAACAATTGGGACAGAAAAAATGAAGCAGGGAAGTGGGCCATGAGCGTCCTGCCCTTCTCAATACCAGTGAGCCATTAGATCATCTCTCTTAAATCTTGGAATCTCGCTTACTCAGACCAAGAAATTTTACATGAGTTCATAGCAACATCAGGACTATTTTCTTTTTTAAAATTATTTTTATCTTGTAATAAATAAAGTGCCTAGGTTTTTTTTATGTTAAAAACAAGATGTAGTTTTAATTCTCCTTAGCATAAAAATAATTGTAATCAACTTTTTAAAACAGACATTATTCAAAGAGTAAGTTTAAAAATGCGTGCACTGAAAGAGTATTTATTGGTTGGGTCCTTGATCAAGAAAGAAACTAAATATGTCACTGCTGCCTGTGTGTAACTAGTATGCCATTTTTAAAGAACCAATCCTTTGACAGGAACATGTACTTGACATTTAACATGCTTGGAAAACCTGATGCAAAATAAATACTTCTATGAACAGCTAGTTTAAAGGTTATGCTTCACTGACATATTAATCTTACTTTATTTTTACTTAGTTTAAGCAACAGTCCCCCGCTTTCTCCTCATTTTCCAGGCCTTCTCCCTAGATTTCTCTTCAACAGAAAACCTTCCATGGTGAGTTATTACTCAGAGCGTCTGTGGTCCAGCTCTGGCTTCATGAAACAGGAGATAACGGACAGCATCATACATTCTATTTACAGATCTGCAGAGGGTGATACAGTCAGTCTGAGAAAAGAAGTAGGAGCTGCTCGTTTAGATCTCATATCCACTTACCAAGAAAATAAGGCCCAGGTGGAACAATGTAAAAAAAAAACCAAAAAAAACAACCTTAAAAAGAATGGAGCAAATGTTTGCAGACAAGTTGTTTGTGCAGAAGTTGATTTTAACGATGTGACATGAAAGACACCGGGAATCAAGAGTCTATATAAATAGAAAAGCCTGCACTGATCTTCTAGAACTGTTTTTGCTGTGTAAGGGAGCCTACAACAGCGTACCTTGCCTGTGTACCTGTGCTATGCTTTCTGTAGTCATGTACACATGTAGCAAGAACAATATGCTGCTGTTATGTCCCGGTGTAGTTTTGGTTTGTACTGAACAGGCAGATTTGCTGGAGGAACCTAAGGAGGGCTATCACTCCCTTTTAGCGCTATCTTCTGCAATCTGTACTCTGTTCCATTAACACCAAACCAATAGTAATTTAATTAGTGCAGTTAGTACAATAGTTCACTCTGGAGAAAGAAAAATCACTCTGCTGAAATTCACAGGAAAAGGAGAGAGAAGATATCATCTTAGCCTTTCTTGTAGCTCCCTGAAAAACACAAAATCACTTTGATGTCAATCACCTGCTGATACAGTGTCAAAGGAGATCTAACTTAAAACATGTAACATGTAGCTTCTGAATTTTATCCAGGACCTCTCTGTTCCAAATCAAACATCTATCTCATGTTTGATCACCCTGTCACAATATTAACTCTTTACCCAAAGATAATTGTCCAAAATCTCAATTTGCAAGAATTAGTATAGCTCATTTGCCTCTGATAGAGCTGTGTCCATTTCGGTCAGCCAAGTAAAAAGCTCTAGCCCTTTATTTTTAAAAATTTTCTGCTTGATCTAAATGGTATTTATATGCTTTGAGTGGTGCAGTGAGGGCCAAGATAAGATTAATAGAGAAAATATTTATTATTTGAAAGTTGGATTGTTTATGATTAATACCTGAATTTTCAACATATTATTTACAAAAAGACTCTAAAGAGGATTTTTACTTATTTCACTGAAGACAACTTGCTATACTCCATTATAGCACCACAGTAAAATGCACACCAAGCCACTCCTTGTTTCACATATCTAAGTAACTTGGTGTAAAGAACTATATTTTAATTTCTAGTAATTTGAATTTCAGAAAAAAATCATTGCTACAAACAGCTATACACTTGTCCATAAACTACTAGAGTAGCTCACAACTTAATCTTAGAATTAGAATACTCCTAAAACAGCTTGTAGTAGCCTTCTTGCCTTGTACTTGAGGTTTTGAGCAAGTACAGTGTTACCTGTGTTAGTCTGCCTCACACAGACTCACTGTACCCAGAAGGCCTGTGTCCTCCAAAAGATGACTCTGGAAGCTTATGCTCCAATGCTGTCCTAATTTGCAAATACAAATCTTATCACTGAACACCTTTCTCACAGGAGAATCCTGCAAAAGATTTCACAGTGCTGTTTCAGGGTAATGATCCATTCCTCTAAGTGTGACTCTGTATGGGCTCTAAACCAGAATACTTAGAAAATAAAAAGTAAGTATGGGCGTACTCTCTGCCTTTACTTTTAGTACAATATAAGCTTTGAAGAAGATGTGTTTGTGGAAAACTGTTGGAAAACGTTGATTTTATGAGCCAGAGAATTGTTATGTTTTGATCAAATTATTTTCTCCTGTGGAGTCTCCATGTAATGACTCTACATCAGGTGGAGCTTGGCTAAGAATGACTCAGGCTTGGGTTGTGTTGGAAAGGACATGACTAATGCACAGACTGCTGGCCTGCTGCAAGGAGACTTAAATGAGAAAAGTTAGGGTGAAAGGTGGTCTGATAAGTATACAGATTTAGGAAGGAATGTACGTAATTAACACTCTCTTCTCCACCAGCAAGGCAGCAAAAGGTATACATTGAGAGGCACGCCCAATAGTGAAAGGAGAAAAATCTAACTACCAGAAAGTTTAAGTTAGACAAAGAGTGTTCCGAGCATAGTATAGATATCTTGTGCTGTTTAAAGAGAAAAAAAAAATAGCTACTACTAAAACTAGCTACTGACCTCTCTACTTTGGATGTTTACAAGAACTGGAACTATTCAAGCCAGAGGCATGGTGAATCTGGCAGATCTTGCCGTACTTGTGGATATTGGTTCTTTGACAAACAAGTAGCAAGTCTCAAATTCCTGATCTGCTGTCTTCATGAAAACAAGACATTTTTCCAAAGAGTCACATCACTCTGCTGTTAGTCTAAAGATGTGGTTAGAAAGCAAAATGCAGTGCCCTGTGAAAGACCCCCTGAAGTGGCAGACCCAAAAACAACTGCATAGACTACAACCCCTGCAAACAGTTTGATGCCCAGAACAGTATGTGTTACTGTAGCCATGATGTGCTGTTTGACCACAGAGCTCCACATTATTATTTGGTCTCATTGTTGCATCAGGGTACAACTTCTGGTTCCTACCTGACCTTGTTTGATTTGGGCCGGGGATCTCTGTGCTATATTCCACTACACACACTATGTTCACATTTGCAGACTATTTGCTCACACTCAGGATCTCAGCTGTTACCTCAAGTTTCATGATAAAAGCATCTCTGCAGTGCTTCCTTCTCATCCACAAATTCAGTTCTGCTACTGGAAAACAATTCAGATCATTATTCTTTTAGATGCTAAAGTCAAGAGCAGTAAAATATAATGATTTCTGGTATTACCTAACAGTGAAAATTTTAGTCCACAGATGGCATACAAGTTTTTAATTTTGATGGTTGATATGATCACCTAGGTTAAAGTGTTTCTGTATCTGGCAACTCTAAGCAAAAGAATGAAATTGGCTGAAAATTGGCACTTCTGGTGAAAGTTTTTTTAAAAAAGCTTTCTTTTTCTTTTTATCTAAAAATCTTTGTCCCTTCTACAATTAGCTCTGTGAAAAATGGATGTTAAAACAAAGTCAGTGTTTTTATTTAACAGGTTTTGTAAATGCTTTCATTAATAAACTGATGCTTGTTCAGAAACAGCTGAGCATGTATAAATGCAAGCCTGCTACAAACTTGGCAGATACTTTTTGGAAATAATTGTGATTCTTAATATTTATTCAGTTTCTCTTTCTATTATGATTTCTCTTCAGGATAGGTAATAGTGCTTAGTCTAGCTCTGTACAGTGCCTAAGACATTCTGTGCACTGCCAGCAACTACTACTAAGTAATCTTATTGCCACATATTTGTGTTTATTACAAATACAGTCAGTTCATCAGCATCCAAGTTAATAATACCCTATACAAAAAAATAGCCACTTTAATCTCTATATTGAGTTACATTATAAGTAGATGTAGTGGGAAAATATGCAATGACTTTGGGGTATATAGCAATGGCTGTGGTGTGTGGAATAGGCCTGTCTCTGGTGTACAATTCCTCTGCCTGTTTGACAGCATTGTGTGCACTCACTTTTAATTATTACCATCCATCTGCAGTTCATGTACATCTAGTAGTGAGGACAACTGTGTGGGTGAGGCACACATGTACAGGCTTCAAGTTCTTTTTCAAGAACAGTGATGCCTCTATAAAGTGGTTGTTATAAACAAGATAACTGAGGTAGTTGATCATCTTTTTCCTTTTTAAGTATGCATTCAGTGATTCTACTATGTTGACTCAGACTATCTGTGTGAAGATGCTTCTAGTCCTGAAGCATCATGAGTTACTCAACAGGATATAGATTACAAACTTCTATACTTCTCTTTCTTTCTTAGTACTGATATGACATTGTATTTGCTAAAGAAAATGTATCCACTACCTAGATCCACTTTATATATAGAAGGATTTCTAATTAAATTCAGTTGTTTCCTTTGGGCTAGTTCAAGCCTAGCTTCTTGCTTGACTATTGCATTCCATCATTTTATATTTAAACAAATGACATTGCAGATTATAAAATGAGGGTGGAAAAGATTTTTATCTGGCTAATGATTTCTGGTACTTGGGGAGAAGTTTCATTCAGAACTTGGGGATTAACAAAATATATTTGTGCAGAGGAGCTATGTGATCAAATGAATAACTGGATCTTCAATTCTGAAGCTCTCATCCTTATTACAGCACAAAACCCCTCTTTGTTACAACACAATAAATTTCTTTTTATTATTACCTATTCACTTGAACAAAATAAAATCCCATCTCTCTTTTGTGACTAGAATCATATGTTATAATTTGCATTTTACTTCAGTTTTCTGTGTCAATTACCGAGTCTTCTAAGGATGGGACACTTTTAACAAGATATTTGTTCTCTTTTTCCATCTTTACAGGATGGTTCCATAGGCATGCTTCTTTTTAAGCCTATTGATAGATAATCAGTAATTAGTAGAAATAAACAAATATGAATAGACATTGAAAACACACACACTGTTATAAACACAATGTTTTGATGTAGAAACAAGTCTGAAACTTAAAAATCAAATCCATTTGCAGCCACTGGAAGTCATTCTGTGAAACTGTGTCTAGTAAAAATAAAAGCTGGTGAAATTTAAATGGTACTCAACTTATACTCTTTATTTTAATTAGAGAAGGGTTGAAAAAGTGATTGTTTGAAAAGGAAGAAATGCATTAAATTAATACATCATTGAGACTGAGCATCAATCTGTACTGGAGATCTAAGTTCACAGTTAATGATGTTTGGAATTTTGGTGCCCTTGTTGCATTTCAAACTTGAATCATGCAAACTTCATTAACCTCTCTGTTAGACTGACATAAAGATCATAACACCAAAGATACTGTCAGCATAATATTTCCAATGCTGTGTCCCATGTATTTGCAAGCATAGTAAAATCCACAAGGGTTTCTTCACATGTGCTTCAAAACCGAAATATAAAATGGGTTTTGGATCTGAAGACTTGAGTTACTAATGCTTTGCCCGTGACTGCCTCAGTTCAAAACATCAATAACTTGATCCTGCAGCTGATCTGTTATTTCAAAATCTGGTTTTCCAAAACTGAGTTTCCTCTTATAAAGTGGATGTACAATATTGATTCGATTTCATGAAATCTATCAGTGGCAAGCCAAAAATAGAAGTAGTATACCTAATTCAACAGATTTAAATGGATTTGGTGGTGAGGATTTGAATTATATTGTCAGCCCTTAGGTCCCAAGTCTACATGATAGCACACTGAAGGATAATCACTGTGTCTCTTCTTCCTACTTCTTTACTCCTATAATAAAGATACAACAAATTTATACCTGTAGGAATGTTTAGAGTCTTCCAAGAAGAAGATAATGCCTGTTTTCCATGGAGCTTCCTTTTCTCTGAAATAGAGAACAGCACATCCCTAGTCAAAACAAAAAGAAGTTAGTCATAGAATCATAGTTTCATAGAATGTTAGGGGTTGGAAGGGACCTCTGGAGATCATAGAGTCCAACCCCCCTGCCGAGCAGGACTATAGAATCTAGGGTAGGTTACACAGAAATGAGAACACCCACAATGGAGATCACTGGCCGCATCACTGGAGACTGCAATCCCTTCCTTTTCTATGCCACAAAAAACATAAATGAAAGCTTTAAACTAGTACTAGCAAATTACTCATAATTACCTTGAGGAAATTATTAAAAGCTGAAGAAAAAATAGTTAAGCAGAACACACACACAAAGCTAAATGAGAAGTCTCAATAAAAAAAAAAGGAAAAAAAAATTATTCAACAATGGAAATTGGAAGACTTGAAATGTTTATGACATTTTTAATTCATTTATTCCTATGTATATCCTGCTGTAAAGAGTTTGTTGCAATAACCTATGTCTTTTAATCACAGTGGATTGCAAATTACACTACTTATCTTCACAGACACTGAAAAAATATACTTTTAAAATGGAAATATGATTGTGCACTTCCTTGATGGATTTGACCATTCTTCAGATTTTATTTCACCACCCCTGCATCCTTGCTTCATTAAATTTATTCAATTTGAGTATTAAAATCTTTTGAGTGGGAAGTGCTTGACATGTTAATGTAAGCATATACTTAAGAATAATTTCATTATCTACACAAATAAAGACCAGTTGGAGGATTCAATGAAGATTTTTTCAGATTTAAAATTAAGCATGAATTTTTATACCTTCAAAAAAAAGACATATAACCCTTGACAACAAACAACCCTAGGCATACTGACATTTGCATATAGCTTTCTAAGTTAGTTTAAAATGCATTCGGTTGTCCCTTGACAGATCTTCTTTCTCAATAGCTGGGAAAAATAGCATGTAATGCTAATACTTCTTAGGAATGAAATGAAGGACTTCAAAAACAAGAAATAAAGAAAGCAAAAGTATTTGCAAAACAAGATCTGGGTCATGAAAAAAAAAATAGAAGCAAAAGTGACAGAATAATTTACAGAATATCACAGAATCACAGAATGGTAGGGATTGCTGGAGATTATGTAGTCCAACCCCACTGCCAAAGCAGGTTCACCTAGAGCAGGTTACACAGGAACGCATCCAGGTGGTTTTGAAAGTCTTCAGAGAAGGAGACTCAACAACCTTTCTGGGCAGCCTGCTCCAGTGCTCCATCACACTCACGGTACCAAGTTTTCTCCTGATGTTGAGGTGTGACTTCCTGTCTTCCAGTTTGTGCTCATTGCCCTTCATTCTATCACTAGTCACCACTAAAAAGACTATCTCCATCCTCTTCACACCTACCCTTCAGATATTTATAAACACTGATAAGGTCCTCTCTAAATCTTCTCTTCTCCAGGCTAAACAGATGCCAGTCTCTCAGCCTTTCCTTGTAAGAGAGATGTTCCAGTCCCTTAATCATTCTTGTAGCCCTCTGTTGGACTCTCTGCAGTGATTCTCTGTCTCTCTGGAACTGGGGAGCCCAGAACTGGACACAGTACTCGGGATTTGGCGTCACCAGGGTAGAGTAGAGAATATAATAATAATATTTCCAGTCACATAAATATAGGTTCAAATCTAAGAGTAGGAGCATCTAGACTGCCTACTTGTGTCCATTGTTTGTGACTTGGGAGTGAGAATTTTTCTTTGTGCTTTTTGAAACATAATTCTACTAGACTGAAGTACTGACAGTACTCACCCTCTTCTATGACCACACTGTACCTTTTCTCGTATTTTGGACATTCAGAATAAAGTCTTTCACAACACTTACAAAACTTCCTGTGTGGTTCTTTTTTATCTTTTCATTAGTGGAGCATCACTGTTTGCTGTGTTTGTGAAGATTCCTAATGCGGCTTGAAGTATAATTGATTTCTTTTGGAAACTTTTAAACTTAGTACCTTTATGAAGCAATTTACCCTTCTTCATGTCAAAAGGACTTCTGTCTTCATTTAGCAACTCAGCATAGTTTCTGACTATTTTGTCCTAGTTTCTGATTATTAAGATTAAAATTATTCTGACAGTGCTAGGTTAATGGTTGGACTCAACGATCTTAAAAGTATTTTCCAACATAAATAATTCTATGATTACATGACTCTAAGAACACAAGCTGCCATTTTTTCCTTTAACTATTTGTAACCTCAGAGAGATTGGCCACAATGGAAGTACCATTACTTCAAATTGGACAGAGGCAATTTGACAACACTGAAAGTAGGTGCCACTTCTGTTCTCTACCCGTGAACACAGAGAAGAAATTGATGGCATGAAAAAACACTGCAGCAGAATGGAGTATGAATTGAAAAGCATCCAGGAATCAGAAAGGAATAAGGTGGAGGCTTGGAGAGCTGAAAGTACTGTGAAAATGAATGTGAAAATCTGATGATAAAAGGGAAGACTGAAGAATCAAGGAACAACAGCAAGGAGAGTAACAAGTGACATAGTAAGTTCACTCCCTTGAGAACTATCCATTGTAGTGCAGCCATGTCAACATATTGCAAATAATGGCTACTGCAATTCTCAGTTTTGATCATAAAGCTGTTCAGTGTTACCTCTCAGGATCATATGGTGGCTTAAAAAAATCATTTTATGAAAAGTTTTCTCAACAGAAAGCAACATCTGATAGCACGTGAACTTATTGAGAAAAGTCACATCCTTGTTTTTCCTGTCTCCTGAGAAAAGAATCAGAGATGATTAGCAGTTCAGGTGTTTGTTTGCTTATCCACAATGTGTCTTATCTTTTATTCATAAATTTTAGCATGAAAATGCCATTGCTTCCCTTTAAAAAAGCACAATCTGAGGTTTGTTTTATTACACTTAAACAAAAAGAAAAAATCTGCTTTATAAGGTATTTATGAGGTAGTGCTAATCCAGAGAGGAGATAGGAGTACTTTCAGATTACTGAATGACCAAGACTAGTCTTTTCTTGTAATAGTACTACAGACTGCCTGAAGAACCTAAAGTGCTCTGATGCAAAGCCTTTGATTGGAGATACACAGTTAAAGTGATGCAATCTGCATTTAGTGAGGCACAACCTTATTTGCCCTTGTTATGCTACTGTAATTCTTTGGGGCATAGATAATTCCTCTTCACCAATGTCTCTTACTTGGAATGGAGTAAATAGAAGGGTTCCCCCCTTTTAGCTGCGAGGTTGTTGACAAAAAGGAAAGATGATAGAAAAATGTAGTTAAAACTTTGCAGATGGAAACTCATCGTGGAGTTTTTCAGTCAGAAAATGCTGTTTTGCTAAAACTACAACATTTTGGAGAAATACATCAGCTTTCATGGTCTGTTATCTAAAGGGGAAAAGGGTCAAGATAAATTAAGTGTTATCTTTTGATGAGCTAAATTAATTTCCTCCATTTCTTATAGCCAATGTTTTTTATACAGAACTTTGATTTCACAGAAGTGGTGCGATTATTGTGTTCTTACTCCATACAGGGCATAGGCTCATGAGAGCCTCTGAGAAAGAGAAGAATGCAGGAAATACATAGGGTACATGGAGAGAACAAGAACAGATGCTAACAGACCACCTGGAAACTGGGAGCAGGTGGTTATGAATGGAAGGAGGAAGGCTGTGAGAACAGCTCTTAGAGTTGGAATTGATAACAATGATAGAGTCATTACCATGAGGTGGTTTGAGGTGATGTTTGAAATAAAAAGGTAAGGGAAGGGGATAAATTGGAGCAAGAACCAAGAAATTAAGGACATTCCTTGTGTTTGCAGTGGTCTTGGTTTAGTTTCTTGTGTTTTAGTAACAGTTGGAAAACACCCAAGTTTCAATATATTCCACACACTAAGAAACACACACACATAAAAAAAAAACCAAAACCAAACCAAAACCCAACAACAACAAAATAAAAAAAACATGTCTTACTGGTCCTAGTGTGATTCAGAATCATAGCACTGCTCCATATATTTTATGGACCCTGCCCTCATGCAACTTCCATGACTTTCATATAGGCTCATACACAGCAATGTACAGCAAAGGAATAGAGTAATTTTAATCACAAAGATGAAATCTGTGTTGTATGGAAACAGGAAAACCTCAATGAAATATTTTACTGTATAGCAAGAAAGACTCCAGTTTCCATCTGTGTCATGAGAATTAAGACAGGAATACATCTTTGTAGTTATTGTCCATAAGTGCATGTATAATACCAGCCAAAGCCAAAGACAGGTAAACAATTTTACTTCTGCCAGATTTGAAATCTTAACTTTTGAGCTTTATCTCAAAGTTTTGATTTTCTATTCTAATGCAGTCACAGCAATGAGCTTCATGATGGTTCCTACAAGCAAGTTGTCTTAGCAGAATAATCATCAGAGCAAGCTTCAGACACATGGCACGCAATATTATTTATTTTCCCAGCACCGGCACTTGGCCTAGTATGCATGTTCATCATATTAAATAACCTTGTGGCATTAGACACTGATGCATACAGTGCCTATACATACAGTTACCAGGGCAGCTCAGAATGTTAAATATCACTTCAAGAAATTGGTATTTACACACATGCTGACAGTTCATTTTCAGGTAGGAGCTTCTCAGCTGATCTGTACACAGCAGCCTCAATCTCCAGTCTTCCCACTGTGAAATTTTAGACAGCTTGTCTGCTGAGCCCTTGCCAGACCTATTAATATTTATACATTCCACACACATTCCATTCAGAGCATGTACGTTGCAGATCTCTCTGATTTAGAAGCTATTAAGATTCATGACCCCTTTAGCTATTTAATCTATGGTCCTGAAGCCTTTGCAATCAGCTTACACTTGAAGAAAAAAGGACAAATCATTACTGTTCAAATATTGTCTTGCATTGTGTCCATTTGTAGTCCATCAAAGAGTAGTTAAAGGCTTCAATGCATTCATTTATCTCAGAGACGCAGGTTATTTTAGGAGGCATTCTTTCCTTGGAAGAAGAGAGAATAGGAATGTTATTTACCCAGTTGCATTTAATTTTGCATTAATGACTTTTTTAGCTGGAGCTGCTTCTCTGCATAAGAAACAAAATTGAATTCATTTTTTCTATTCTCATATCTGGACATCGATTTGGGTACATTTTACAAGGGTACATCAATGTGTTGCCAAGGGTGTCCATGCAGAAAAAGCACAGTCTGTCTTCTGGAATGTAGCAATGACTCCACCTAAAGAGAGTAAGCATCCTCCCCTTCTTAAGGTTTACATGTGTCTTCTTAGAACACTGTGATGATCCATCACAGACTTCTTCAGGATCCATGAGAAATCTCTTAAGTTAATTTTTATTACATTTGTATCAGTTTTTCTTTTGAAAAAGATAGTTCATGAATGACTTCAGGTGTCCACATCTTTCAATGAGCACAATGAATGAAAGGAATTAATTCATCATCTCTCAAGATTTGGGTCTGAAGTCTGTAAAGGAATTCGTCTTAGTCTGCAGCTGAGAAAAAGAGAAGAAAATATAAAAGTGAGATAAATCTCGAGATAGTCAGAATTTAAAACATAATGTGTAACTATTATCTTAAGGGCCTGCTAAGAGCTTCTATTCTTTGTGTCCTCTGGACTAGGGTTTCTTTTGCCTTGTGATGTAGATGATTATCATAATACAATTAGTATCACCACCAAAATGCTAACATATTGTGCTTGGAAATAACAAATATTATGCACTGATGGATTTTGAAAACTAACCACTCATTTTCAAAAATTTCAGGGGAAGTTTTGGAGAGATTTTTGCCTGAAAAACTATAAAGAAAATACTGAAGTATTGTACTGGCATTCATGTATAGAAAAAAAAAAATTATTATTTCTTTTAAAGCTTCTGTCAAATAGAGTTGTTTCTTGTTTTGCTTGCTAGCAGAAACAAATTATGTTCAGAAAGGTTTTTTTTTTTTCAATAAAACTAGAACTGTGCTAATAGAAAGTGATGTTTCTAGACCTTGCTTACAGACTAGGGTCTGAAAATATAACAATGCCTGAAATTTTGAAACAGCATTAAAGCCTATGGTTAATGATGCTTTTCCTGGGTAACCTGAGTACATATGCTAGTAAAGTTTGTGGAAATGTTCGCCATTGTCTTCAAAAGGAAGAAGATATATAGTGTTTATAACATGTACAGTCCATCATGTATATTTTGCACTGTTTCTTGCACCTTTCTATCTCTTGAAACACTCAAGTAAAAAGGTGATCTTTCATTTAAATGATTTGCTCTCAGCTGCTGCCTTCCTACAGGAAGTCATAAAGTTTCTGTCTGCAATATTACTGTTTTCTGTGATGAAATGATGTGTTTGGTAAGGGTTTAAGTCATAGTTTATCTAAAAGTTCAATTCATAAGCAATTTGTAAAAAGTTTAGACTTACTAGTGTGTTTTTATAGTATACGTTAAGGAACTGTTGGCCTGTTAGTTTGAGACAGGACAATTTTTTGCTCAGAGCTTGCAGCATGCCACAGTGACTTTAGAACACATGCCTTTTCAATATGCTTACAACATCTCCCATCACTTCAGTCTTCAGACAAAGATTCCAGTTTACAACTGTGACTGAATTATGACTTGAAGAGGTGACACAATTGAAAATCTGTTGTCAGTAGTGGGAAGATCAGGTTCAAACTGGACCTGTGCTGAAAATAGAAAATCTATGTGAAATTATGTTCCTCTTGCTTCAGAATAGCAAGCTGGAAACAAAGTTTTCATCAGATGTCAAGGGCTGAAAAATTCATTTTCAGAAGAAAAAGTATTTGAGTCAGGTGTTTTGGCCTGGGATCTTGGCTCCTAAAAAAAAAATCTAGCGAAATCTGGAATATTATACTGAGAGGAAACTTTTTTCATCTGAAACTTCACATTAAGATTCCTATTGACCCAATATGCCCTGTAATAAAGACAGGACAAGAAGAGAAAAGTGTCAAATATATGTAATCTTTCCTAATTTCAGGAACAAATGTGTACATGCATACAGTGATGTTGGAAGGAAAGTGGGAAAGAATTTAAAAGGAAGGATGCTGTGAGATTAGTGATGTGAAAGCTCAGTGCTGTGGGTACCAGAACAGTCTTTGTGGGAACGAGAATCTACCTCTCATTGATCTGTTGGAGGTAGATTGTAAAGTAGATGATTGTATCCTCTTTATGCCAGTATGATAAGCAAAAAAAGCCCCCAATATTTTGTCAAAATCTTACTGATTCTATGAGTAGCTGTAAAATACTGGAAATTAAAATGAAAATTAAGGGTCTGAAGATGATTATGCTGATTTCAGGGATAGGGTAGGAAATGGTCTAAGCTCTGTGACTGGACACCCATTGTCTTCTGGCAGACGTACAGAGCCTTCTAGACTAAACTTGAGCCTGCTGTTAACACACTTGTCTTAGCTGGTGACTTTTCACCTCAGTTTCAGAAGCGGTCCTTTAAAATCTCAAGAATCTGTGGACCTCCATTTAAAAGCACTGCTGCAAGAAGCAACGTCCTTCAGGGACTGACATGCTCAACTATTTCTAACTATTTCTTTTCTGTGCAAGGCAGCCTTTAAATAGCAGTAAGAACATCTTATGGCAAAGAATTTAGCCTTTTATCAATATTAGCACAGCCACATCTTCAGAAGCCAGTGCAGACCTGACAAGCCATCTGCTGTGTTTATGCTATAGTAACCTGAGTTTTTAAACATTTTTCTAATGAAGTGTAGTCACTAAATGAAAATAAATTATTACTGGATTACCAGTCTTAATTTGTAACAAACAGCATTTTCTGAAGTCCTTTGGACAGATGTCACATAAATATAAGTTTCCAGTCTGTAACAGACACATTTGATGCTTTTACTGTTGACGAGACTTACCCATTCCTGGCAAGGTGAAAAATCCTTCCATCCAGGGCTGGGCTAGTGCTGCTGAGCCACTGTACAACAGACAGCTGGCAGCCGTGCACCTTCCTATCATTATGCACAAGACACGCTACTATCTGGGACTAATTTATACTGCAAAATGGGGGAACATAGCAGAACTTCCTCCGGAGATCTAAAGGGCACAAAATAAGGAGCTTAATCAATGGAGGGCTGTGAAACCTGTCCCTCCCCTTTACACCTCCCTGTGGTGCAATTTATAATTCACACACAGCAAAGCACAGCTGCAGCCGTGCACAGTGTCAAAAATGCACAAAACCACTTGGTGAGGAGATCTGTAAGAATCCGATTCATGCTGTCTCTTTTAAATGCTGATTCCACAATCCCTGCTTTCATTTTCTTTACCTCTCACTATATCCCTGACAGCATCTGACCTGCCTTCCATTACAACCAAACATTTTCTTTAGTAACAAGCCTGAATAGTACTTCTCAAGGAGGTTTTGCAATATGTCACTAACTATTTTGGTTGCATGCCATAGCAGGTCGGCATTGTAATTATGTAAATTTGCTGTAATTGTTGCCATAATTAGCATGCTTCATTTTAGGGTCTAAATAAGCTCCAAGTATAGTCCAAAGTTCTACAGCGGAAGGGGAAAGAGTGAAAATATTATGCAGCCAGTGCTATGCTGTTGTCATTGAAAACCTTTTATTTCATGGTAATTCACATGGTAATTGAGCTAGGAAATGCTTGCAAGGATATGCAGCTAATATTCAACAAGTGGTAATAAGATGAATTTACATAACTGCAGCACAAACTGTGCAAATGCAATTCTCTGGTTGTCTCAAGGACATACTGTCTCTATGAGACAAACATCTAAATACAACTTTCCAAAAGGTGCCGACAGAGAGATTTTTTTCTGTCAGAAATCTTAAGAAAGATTTACATTTGGAATGGATCCATTTAGTTTTAAAACCACCCCATATGCCTATTTTGTGTTTTAAGGCCCCCAAGCAGAAAACCCTATGTATGATAAACCATCTGGAGATGTATCATTAGAAAATCATTGCTGGAAGCTGTCCCTGATCCAGTTCACAGGTGTATAACTCAGTTAATTTCATTGGCATTTTAAATAGTGTCAGGTTTGATACATAACTTGCTGTTCATAGTAGGAACATTTGTCTTGGTAACAGGAGTGTGGTGTTGCCAGTTCCCCTAAGTCACAGTCATTTGACAATTTGAATATTTGCATAATATAGAAGTAATTCATCCCTAAATCTTTTCAGTTCCCAAGTCTATATTTCCTAACATACACATTTATGTAAGCAAATTACTGAAGAAACTGTTCTTGTAAGTATACAGATAAGAGATATGTTTAGATTTTCTGACATGGTTTGTCATATGTCTTTCCACACAGGAAAAAAAGCTAAACTTTGGTTATTGACTACCTTTTCCTGAAGAATTTATTGAAACAGCATGTAAAGCCAATATATCTCAGTTAGCTGCCTCTGAAGGACTTTGTTCAAACCCTTACATCAACACAGAAGGAAATTTGTGTGGGTTAGAGTCAGCATTGCCCAGGCAAAATTTACTTCACTCTTGCTCTTCCCTGGGAAAAAGAGAACTAAAAACAGGATTTTGAGGTATTTTGGTTGTAAAGATGAGTTTGGCCTCAATTCTGTTTAAAATTACTTAAATACAGGAAGAGAGGTCAGTGGCAGGGATTCAGCTAGCGCAGATCAGATCATTTCTAATTCATTCATAGTATTTTTCCTCCTTCATGGTTTTAAAACACCTCTGAAAGGGAAATGAAATATGTTGCTGTTTTTTCTTCTGTCAGTTTCTCCGAGAAAATTCAGAAGAGTGTTAAGTCCTGAACTTAACACACAGGAGACAGTCACTGATTCAGGAGACATTTTTAGCAAGAAGTTCCAAATATGAAAAGGTGCTCTTTTTATTTTTTTAACAATAATTGCCGTTGTTTTAAAGTGAAAATAAATAATATAGAAGAAATATCAGTGGATATATATGAGGAATGGAGAGAGAAAAGTGATATTTTCATATATTCCCATTACTCTATGTAGGATACTCAATCTAAGGACAGGATCGTTGGGGTCCTGTGTGCGTTCTAGATGGGAAACTAATATAGAAAAATAAGTACTCAGAATTGCCCTCTGATGATCTCATTTATTTATTGACTTAATAGGAAAGATGGGAGATTAGTTACATAATTTTGGCACCTAAGATATGCATAATGAAAATACCACTTTAGAATCACTCTACTGGTAGGTACCAATGAGAATAAGCTGGTGCCTGGACATAGGATGGTAAGTACTGGGCTACAATTAGTATCAAGTCCACCAGACAAAATAGATGAAATACAGAAGAAGCTGTGCAAGGAAGCAAGTGGTAAAATTAGTCCTTCTCTCCTGTGTAGTCTCATCCATGCAGGATGCACCATAGTCATTCTCCGTCTGCTGAACAGTGTTCATCTAAACTTTGCGCTGATGGTGACTCTGGGCAAATCCCTAACTGTGTCAGCAACAATGTCCTAGTGCTGAAGGAGTGCTGAAGATGATACACTGTTGAAATATCAAGGAGTTACTTTAAATCGTTCTGCAATTTACAATTAGATGTAAGTTGTATTGTCTCCTATTGTTCTCTCCGCTCATTCCCTGCCCTCAATTTTTCTTCTTTGCCTGCACAATAGGTTTTTTTCTATTTTTATATATATTGTAAATCACTGATTAGAATATATATTGGGTGAATAGTTATTTTACATATATACTCAAACTATTTTCAGGTAAAAAAATATTTCATATACAAAAAGAAGCAAATTAGTCAAGAAGTTTTGACACCTAAGATCCTTATCAGCTGTCCTACTGTATTACATTATTGATAAGAATGAATAATGCATTTGATTATTTTCTCTTTTTACCTCTCTGTGGATTGTTCAAGAACTGAATATTGCTTGCTCAGATTCTAGGCTTTATTATTTTCCTATCAATAATTTTTAAATTAACATTTTTTTCAGTGTTGGTTTAACAAAAATGTCATAACAATTTAATAAATTAAAGATCTAACCAAATAATTTTGATACTTAGAATATTAATTGCATCTAAAAAAAGAAGCTAAACTTTTTCACCCTTATGGTAACAGGTTACATATTTCTTATTATTTACCTTTATTAAAACGGCCATTAGATACATTTTAGCAAGGTAACAGACTCAGTTATTAGCAGAGTTATATGAGTTATTATCAGAGATTGTGATATATCCATTTTTGTTTTAAAGATTAAGCAACTGGCAGAAATCACAAGAATTAACACTGCAACGAGATTTTGTAAAATCCTCTCAGATACCAGAGAATCTTCTTTGTACTCTTGCCAGTGTCCAGGCTTCAATAGACAAAAAGGTAATAATTAACTAAAATAGTTTAAAAGGAAAATAAATAGGGTAAATTAGAATACTGGTCAGACTGGAGATAATAACCCTAAATATCTCATCAGCTATATCTATCTTTTGTATGAAAGGGAAGATTAGTAGCAATTTCTAGCATTTATAGACCCCTGTTAACTTTTTGTTGTGAATTTGTTAGCTATGTCTGTAGTAGTAAATAAAACAGGACTAAACCATGCATTGTAGTACTGATCTCTTGCTCTACATACTGATGAATTATTTAAACACCCTTGGGTGGTTTGCCCCATACCATTGAGCCCACTCCCAGACAAAGCAGGAGTATATCTCAGGGGACAGTCCATACCAAAATTCCTCCCCTAACAGGCGATTTAGACACAACCACTCTGTGTTGAGGCAGGAGAGAGTTTAAGCGTACGATTTGCCACATCTGACACTTGACTTTTGGAATGGAGAACACTTTATTTAGCATTATGGTGATATCCAGTAAGCCCTGCTGAGTTTTTTCTGAAGAATAGGAAGACAAGAATCCTTTTGAGTATATTGCAAAATCTGAGAGACAGAGGATCATATGTAGAATGCAGAAGGGGTGATAAAATATCAAGGGAAGAAAGGAGGAAAAGGAGAACAAGGAAGTGACAGTAATATAGAAGAAGCCCAGAGGAGAGGGTAGAGGTTGGAATCAAATTTTTCGTTAATGTCTTGTTTGTGATCTTGCCTAGCAACTCTAGGTTATTGCCTTCCTCCCTAAAGCTGTTACAGAACAAGGCTGCATGGACCCTTTGCTCTCTCTCTTCCAGCCTATAAGATTGGATGGAACAATGGGCGTTTGGATGTCAGCGTGTTGTCCTGAGTACTGCCTCTTCTTCCCTTCCCCCTTTTGCCTTCTCTATACAAACATGAGCCTAGAGGAGCAGCAAACCCATCTGCAGTACCACTATCTCCCAAACTGTGCAGATGAGAAAGTGTTTTGCCCATGGATGTTAACTCCACCTCTGGGATTGTCTGTTCCTCTCCAATGCTACATAGCATGACAGAAATCAAAACCTGCATTATCCCATTTTAAAATTTCATATAGATCCTTAATTAATTCAATTTACTTCATGAATCTAGTTGGATATAAAGCAAAATAAAGGTGACCTACCTGTAGAGCTGGAACTGAATTGCCCTTAAACATGTCCATATGTAAATCTCAGAATGTGAGTTATCCAGATCAGCTATTCAAAGCAATCTGATATCCATGTTACTTATTATGATTTAATTATAGTGTCTTACTCCTTGCAGGCATATTTATGAATTATCATTTGTGTGGTCCCAGGGAAGATTATTAATACACATCGAAGGACACAGTTTAACTATGAATATTAATGACCCATGCAAAGTAAAGTTATGCATGAAAATCTGTGAAGCGATAGGTTTCACTCATTAATTCCACTTAGTGCATCATTATAGTTACATTGTCATTAGTTAACAAATACTATATTGTGTATGGGAGTGTTGCTCTTCCTGACTCATGATAGCAATTTTTGATACTTAAATATCACTGTCAGTTGTGTAATTAGCAATTATGTATTATATTGAAATACATACAGTATATTTGGAAGTGAGTTGCTATATAACATTTATAAGTTGCTATTCAACCTAGTAAGAAGAGGGTATAATTTTCAGCAGCAGTAAGATGAAATTCAGTGAATCTTTTCTATAATGGTAATGAAATTGTTAATATGTTAATTAGTTATTCAGTTTCATTTACTATATGTTCTTCACACAATTTCTAACTCAATATTTTTAAGATACTTAAAAATTTGGAAGCAGTTGTCTCACAGATATTCTGGCTTGGTTGTCAGAGCAGTTTACTTTTTTACTTGTGATCAAAAATCAAATAAAAACTGGAATGCTTTCTAGATCCTTTTAGTGTCGTACTCAACTTTGTAGCAATGGATCTATTCAAATGGATAAGCATACACACCAAATGTAATTTTGGACACCTCAGGGATATCCCACCTGCCCTGCAGATGCCACTGCAGGAAGGGAACCTGTGTCTCACAGGTCCATTCTTGCCAGCTCTGTGCACATCTCAGACTGTTTAGGATGTGTGCAACAGTGCTAGAGGTCTACACTCAGGTTCACAAGCTTCTTGCTAACCATCTAAAAGCTAGTAAGTTAGTTGTCCAGGCTTCCTGCATGATTAAGTGAAAGCCACGAGCACTCCTAGAAGGCTATTTGTCTTTTCCTAAAACAGAACTTTAAGGTAACATAGATGCCCATCATTTCCTCTGACTGTAGATAAGGCGTGGATGATCAACTTCCACTTAAACATGTGGAGCATGCAGTGTCACTGGACATGCCCCAGACTCCGTAGATATAACTTGGGAGCAACCATGCCCTTGAGAACTGGCAGGTGGGACCAGGACATCCTATAGGGAGTTTTAAATTATAGTAGGCACCTGTGATTACACTACCAAACTCAGCATTTAAAATGATGTTCAGGATGAGATTCAGGCACCTTAATGTTGACTTCTGCATCACCTTCATTAGACTTAGTTATTTCAACTCCAGCAGACTTAGTGGTGATGCAGGGTATTATTTGTTACCTGGATGTGGAAGCTTAGTGCCATGTAAGACACTTGAGAATATTTGAGACAACATTGTGCATGAGCTTTGCAGAGAGCCATGCTTCTACAAAATGGCAACTGGAGGCCAGGTCTTATGTCCCAAGGCATCCTATATGGCCCAGGCACAGACATGGGTGACTGGATCTAAACCATTCACAATACAGACAGTGGAGTCTGAGGAGGTTTTTCCGTGACCAACTATGAGTATCACATCTCAAGTGAAGCTAACTGCTTATGTTTAGAAAACTGAATTACACCTTTCATGTCTGCTTTTTGATGAGATGGGTAATTCTGGTGTTCACTTTACTGTATTAATCATGATAGTACTCCAGAGACTATGACAGGACTCCAGAGACTATGATGGAAATTGAAACACCCTATATAAGTATGTGCAACTGCACTGTAGACACTTACATTTAGATACAAAGTCCCACCTCTACAAGACACTGAAAGGAAAGGTGGACTGAGTTCCAGAGGTTAGAGACTAAAATCTCATTTTGGGTCTTTTGAAATCACTTGTTAGTTCTATCTCACTTCAGTCTCTATCAAACTTCAGTCTAGTTTGAAAACCTGTATGTATGTGTTTCTGTGCACAGTGTCATCAACTCAACAAGTCATCGAAGAGGCAAAGCGGTATGAGCTTTTACTCATTTACGGATGCCTTTTAAAACTTGTCAGTGTTGTCAAACATCAGTAGGATGTTCTGTTGACTCTTGACTATTCTGACTAAAATTGAGTCCTGCATGTTTGGAATTAATCTGTGGTTTAATCCAGCTAACACTGAGCTGCTGCTCATTGATGGAAGGCACTGGTGTAGACAGGTAAGCTTCTGTAGCTTGTACTTTCCTTGCATTCATTAATTTAGTAAGAAACCTCATAATTATTTTTAATCCTATTATATTCTGATAGAAAGAGAGAAGTAAAGTTGCAACTGAATGATTTAAATCCTGTTTATGCTCAAGTTTCCTGGAAAATTGAAATAAAGAAAGAAGATTATACTAAAAAGTGAGTTTTAGCAGGAATCTTTAAATGATAAAGGCTGTATCCTTTCCTATGCACATGTGAATCTTCCACTGAAGTCAACTGGAACAGCGTTTATACCTACAGGATCAGGATATGTTCATAATCCTCTGAATTTTAAATTTTCATCCTACTATATCAAGTAAGGGAGAGGGGATTAGTTGGCAGTATCTGAGAGCTTTAATTTTTTATGGGATTTGTATATCTAATAGTAAAGTAAATGAAAAATTGAGAATGCATTACAAAGATGTGCATTTAAAAATGCGTCATTTACAAACCTTTATTTTTGCATCAGGAATCTTTTCACTATCTTAAGACTACTCTTTATTGTTAATCAGTGGGTAGAAAAAAAAAAAGATATTAGAATTTCCAACAAAGGGAACCACTTTACTTTAGATTGAATATACACGGACAGTGTTCACAACAGCTACATGCTCACTTTTTTCTGTGAGCCATATGCAGAGCAGAGTCTATCTGTTCTGAATCGTATACTGTTTGAATTTTGCTCATCAGTTCTTTGATGAGCTCCGTGATAGTTGCAATATTTTACTGTTAATCTATAACACTTGGTTTGAACAGGCTTTTATTTGTCTGTCAAGTATAGAGGAGATAATATCACACTATGGAAGAACTTAGTGTGATGCTCTGCTAGATCATTACCTCATAGTAATTATCAGCAATAATTTAAATGCACATATAGTCTCACATAGACACTTGCTTCAAGTAAAACCTTCATTACTAGTCAATGAACATATTTTTCATTTATTTTAGAAGACTCTATTGATTCAGACATGTTTACTCATGGAAATGGAACATGACAATTCAAAACTTCTCGCTCCTCAATATAAGGGTAAGTGGGTTGTAAAAACATAGGATTTTAAAGTTACTTGGTTACAGACTATTTATGTATTTGTGTAAAAGAAATAACAGATAACAAGGAAAGTGAAAGACTAAGCACACACACACAGAGGCAGTAACAAGCAGGTCATATCAGAGACAGTAGCGAAGACCAGAGCCTTTTGGTTGCTGCCTGACAGGCCACCGAAGGATCTGCTCAGACACAGCCTTGCAGAGGGTCAGACTGAACTTTGTCACTGGAAATAAGGGGTCAAGGTGATAAACATTAGTATTTTGGGATATCAGGAGGAACTTGTGAGGTTATGTAAACCTTGTTATGAGATGTTTAGGGGAACCATCAAAGGCAGGGAAAGAAAAAGATTAGTGCAGATCATGGAGGAGCAAACATGGGACAATGGAAAAGATGGGGGGCTAAAAGGGGTCAAACCGATGTAAGCTGGCCAGCACTGTCTGACTGGGCCCTGCATCTAATTGCTACAGCCTATCCTATCTTGCCACTAAATCCTATTATTAATTCTTTTTTTCTGTGTAATTTACTCTCTATTTTATTTGTGACTCTATGTGTGACTGCTGCAGTCTAAGTGCCAGCAACTGGACAAATGGTCACAACATCAATATATAGGTCTAGATGCCAGGAATCAGTAGGATCACAGTGCAGGACAGGGCTGGTTTCCAGCAATCAGAGACCTGTGGGTGTGCTTGTATTTCCATGGTGAATTACACATGAATATCTGCATTGATTTAATGGTATTCGTTCAGGTATTTATGTGTAATTTACTAACTTCGAGCTGGACTAGCTCATGAGTAGAAGAAGGCCTGCATCTGGAAAGACTCAAAGTTTGAGTAAATAGTAGGCAAGGGAGCCTGAGGTCTGGACATAGACTTCAGAGAGTCTGAGAGCCCATGCTGATACCTGAGGATCTGTGATGGTGGGACTGCCTATGAGATGAGTATGTGAGCTCACGTGTGTTTGCAGGCTAACATAAAACTGGCCTAGCTGGTGACCAGGGGGAGATGTCCTTTGGGGGAGAGAGAGACCAGGGTCTGGGCATGGTCATTACACATAATTAGAGACTGTGCTGATATTCAAGGCATTCATCACTATGGGTATGCTTGTGAATCTGGAGAGTGTGTGTGGGTGGCTCGTTTTCATTAACGAACTTCAATCCTGATCAGCCAGAGGGAAGGAACAGGACTAGTCTCTCTGCACTTGTGTTTTATGTGAGTTTTCATATTGTTACATGCATATGCTGCTAAAGACAGCGACAGTCTGCATGGCCAGCTGCATTAGTGTGCGTGGGCCTCTCTGGGATACTCACTCAGCCTCGCTGCTGGCTGGACCTACACATGAGCACAGCAGCAGCAGCCACATCCCTCATACGGGGATGGAGAGACCCTTAAGTGCCGAGACAATGCTTGCCTGGGCTGCAGAGGCCAGGAGGGAACAAGCCACATGTCCTGGAGTCTGTTGGATTTGGCTGCTCCCTTCATATCCTTAACACTTAGTGTCTTCATCAGCTGTAGTCAGTTCTGCCTTGTATGTCACATTAAAGTTTATTATAACTGACCTTTAAAAATAAATAATCATTTTTATTGCTACAAATAGAATTAGAAAGCCTGATGCAAACAAAAATGGCATTTTTCAATTTTGAGGGCTTTATTTTTAATTTTAGATTTTGTGGGTTTAATGGATGCACATCTTTTATCATGCCATATGATAGAAAAAAAAAGAAGAAAGAAAAGAGAGAGCAAACCAAAGCAACTATTTGACCTCTTTCCAACATAAAACCTTGCAGAAAGTGGTGATAGTTCCCATCTGTCAAAATGTAGAAAATGTTAAAAATGAAGAAAAATGGATGATTTCATAGATTAAGCTAAAATATTGAAAAAAATCCTTTTAATTCTTAATGGATGAGTGGAGATTTTTTGCTAAGAAAAAATGCCTTTGGGGGGAAAAAAACCCCAACCAGATTAAACCACAAATAATAAAAGATAAACCCTTGCAGAACTTAATAGTTCTGATTTGCAGGTGTTGAAAGAAAGTTCGACATATGGAAGTGTCATTTTATGCTTGTACTGATCTTTTGCTTTTTCTCTAAACATCTGCTGCCAGCAGACATCAAAGTTGGAATACACATTTAGGTGAATGCTTGTTCTATTCATACATTAAACAACGTATTTCTGGTCTTGCCACACTTGAGTTAAACAGCCAGTGAGGTCTTGTTAGAATTATGGTATCAAGCTGTTTGGATTGAAAGGAGAACATAGTGGTGTTGGTACAGAGACTCTTCTTCATTACCATGTGTTGGGGGTTAGATTTTCTTCCCTTTTGTTCTTTTTTACGTATCTAATTTTTTCCCATAAGTTACTAGGGAAAGCATTTTTGATGCCACCATTTCCTGTGTAAAAAAAGGGCTCATCTCGAGGGACAGAGATATCTCGAGATTTGGGCTAGTGAAAAGAAGGGGGTGGAGCCGCCTGGCTCTCTCTCTTCGCCTCAGGGTCTGGCTGGGAGGAGGTCGTTTGCTTCTCTCTGGGCTGTTTGGCGGTTTTCTCTCTCCCTTTTCCTCCCCATCCCTCGCTTGCAGCTGTCTTTCTCCTGTCGCGAGGTGAGCCTTTCGCTAGTTTTTTTTTTTTCTTCGATTGAGACTCTATTAACATCTCACTTAAAAGAAGACTTTGCTTTCCCTGCCCAGCCGGGAGCGGAGACGCTGCTTCCTGGCTCCCCCATCCGACCCCCAACCCCCCCCCCCCGCCTGTCTCCTGCCTGCCCTGCCCTGCCATTTCGGCGTTTGCTGCCTCTGGAAATTCTACTGGAACACTGCACCCGTCTCTCCCTGGGTGAAGCCCTGTTCTCCTCCTTTTCTTCTCACCGCCATTACCACCACGTTGCGGAGCCGTCCGCGCCATCGCAGCTGCCCTGCCCGCGGGAGCCTCCAGCGCCCCCTGCCGACCTGAGACCATCACTACACCCGAGGGAAAGGTGCGCGCAGCCCAAAGGGACTCTGACCGATCCTCTGATTCCTTGCTTCTATAACCCATTGCTGTGCTAATTGTTGTTCACTTGTTTTGATATACATATATATATATATTAGTAAAGAACTGTTATTCCTATTTCCTATATCCTTGCCTGAGAGCCCTTGATTTACAATAATTTGGAGGGAGAGGGGTTACAATTCCCCTCCTAAGGGATGTTCTTGCCTCCCTAACAGACACCTGTCCTTCAAACCAGGACAGTATGTTAGGAGGAGCTGGCCTGCTGTTAGGGTTGTATATGGCTGAGATGAGTTAAAGATTGATGCTGTGGAGCTCACCTTGCAAGAGGGCCCAGGAAGGATGGACCAGGAGAAAGTGGCCATCATTAGCAGAGGGAAGGCCTGTGCCCCACTATGTAGCACCTCTGCACCCACCGCCTGAGCTTATGCTGGGGGACATGGGCTGCCACTGCACCAGCAAAAGAAAATGCACTTTCTCATTTTCCTACTTTGCTCCCAGGGACTCTGGCAGGGCAGGTGGTGCCTGGTCTTTAATCACTGAAATTTTTGTGGTTTAAGGCTGGAAGAAGGCATTAGGCCCAGACAACCACATGCCTTATCCTCTTTGGAAACTGAGGTATGCAGAAGCATGTGGGAATCTAAGGTACTGCGAGTGACTTGCCAAGGAACCAAAGCAAAGTGTAAGAAGATGCCCATTAAAAAAAGCTCTGAAGTAAACTCATAGATTTATGTTCTGCTTGCTTTGTTCCTATCATTTTGTCCATCAGCATGTGAATTACATCAATTCAGGCTCCTGAGACCTCATTCTCATTTATAAGAAGGGCACTTCACATCACTCTGGTAATATAAAGAGGCATTAAAATGGGAGTAATTTATATTTACATTATTTTTATGGCTCTGTTGCTATTAGAATGGTGTAAAGTGACATTAAGAGAAACCACTGTCAGGCTCCTTAGGGTCTTTACTTCCAGACTCACGGGGATTACAATTTAGAACCTAAACGACTGAGAGAGCTTAAGCGAGCACGTCTAAGAAAGGCATCTGTGACATAAGGTACATATTAGAAAGGCCAGGAAAAAGTACTAGTTTAAATTTGATAAACTCACTCATAAATACCTGGGACATAAGATCTGCTGGAGTAATGCCATTGAATAATCTGGAAGCTGTTAACCTCTTTAACAAGTCCAATACCCAAAAAAATGTTGCTAACATCTGCAGCCTGTTCACCAGCCAATATGAAGTAAATAAATTTGGGATAAATATATTTCTACTGGATGTATATTTATTTATTGTAACACCACCAAAATCTCAAAGAAGTTGTCGAGGATTTATAATAGACACAAAATTAATGAACTTGGGGATGGAACTCTCTTTCTGATGACCTGGGATATACAGATGGAATAATGCCGGAAATACCTATCCTCCTTTTATGTGTATCTTCTGGATGTTTGTATAAACCCAGTATATTAATGAATAGTATATAGTTAAATAAATAGCACATTGATAAAAGTGGCTCAACTGTGCACTTTTGTTTTCTTACAAGTAATATCTCAGTATTAAGAATTAATTTCCAGATCTCAATCACTACTAAAATCTTTGAACTCTTCAGTTATTTCCATATTGTTGGCAACTTCTTACAGAAAATAAAGAACAAAAACTCTTACGAATACCAACCACTTTTAGCTCTAACTTGTAGTGGTTGGTGACATCAAAAAGCATTACTAAAACAGAATCAAGAAACTAAAGTAAAAGAAAATCCATTTGGTCCTGCATCCTTTTCATATCCTTTCACTCAGTATCTCTGCTATTTATTTTCTCTCAGTATGTTTTACACTTATCAGGGCCAAATTTTGTATTGCTTTCAGATGCTCTTTCTCCAATCTGTTTAGGTCACTTTGCAATTTACTGTGCTTTCATATATGTCTTCTCTTCCTGCAGCTTCAATATCACCCATGTGATTAAGAAAGAAAGAAATGGAGAAAAAAGAAAAAGGTAAAACACATAAGATACACAGAAGACTGTTCAGAGTTTGGTTGAATAAAAATCCCCAAACCAACACACACAAATGACCCTTCTGAAATCCTAAAAGTAACTGGATTTTGATATAGCTACATGAACAGACACCGAGCACTAATAGATTTCCTCTTTCATCAAAAGTCATCCTCATTTTCTGACTATATTGATCCATGGTTCATAGGTGTAATTCATGAACAATAATTAATCCCTGAAAAAAAATCCCACCAGTGTTTATGCAATAATTAAAACTTAATGCAGTCCAAGACAGGCAGACTTTCTATATGGGAAAATGGTGAAAATGTTGAAACCAAATCATATGATTATCAGTTGCTCACTCACATTTCATAGACATCAGAAACACATCTATGTGGCTATGAAACAACAACTGAATATGTTTTGACATTCTTTGAAATGTTTTTAATGATGTACGTATGGTTTTCAGTCATATGGAGGTTTATAGATTCCTACATTCAAATCACTTTCACTAATCATTCCTATAATAAATGGAGACTGCTGTGAGCACATAAAAAGGAAAAGCCAGCCTCTGCTGGTGCCAGAACTATGAAAACCTTGAATTCTCGCAGCTACCTTCCAGAAGGGGTAGCCTGAGTGGTTTCTGTGTGTTTAGGTGTTTTGCAACATGGCTTAGGTTCTGCAGCCTGATAAGTACTGTCTGTGGGATTATATGGTTAGCGACTCACCTGCGGGAGCCTAAGAGAGAGATTCTTTCCTCAGAAAGAAGATAACGATGCTGTGGTCCTAAAGGCAACTAGGATTTGGGCTTTCTTAGATTCTCTAATACTGCTGAAAGGAACAAACTCCCTTGAGACTTGGGCAGTGGGCTTATCCTCCAGCCTTTGAACTTCTAGCTGCCAGGATTATGAGCAATAAGTAAGCACACAGAGAATGCTGCTATACTTTAAGGGGGAACAACTTCTTGATTAATTCTTCCATTTTAAACTATAGCAAGAAGATTTGTCCAGCTCCTGTAAACACTTGTCACTTTTCTACTCATTTGAAACTCTTGATATAAGAAAACAGTTACAGCAAAACCTATTCCATCTCAGCTGAACAATTAATAAACTTGCTCTACTTTTTCCATTTTCAATCACTACTCTCCAAGGGATTCCTGGACTATTCCACTATTCTCAGATTAAAAGTTTAGGACAATAAAGAACCGTAAGTAAAGTTTATATGCCTCTTGGGAGTAAGTAGCCGGAGATTGTTGTGTCCATCAAATCTTTGTTCACATCAATAGGCAGTTGAATGATCTTAAAGTAGCAGAAATTGCATTAGCTTTGTTCATATCAGTGTTTCTTGCAGCTTCACAGTCCAAAGCCAACAGCAAGTGATCACTTAAGCATCCATCATCTATAGCAGTTCTTACAGTATGTAATCTCAACTCCAACACAAAGATCTTTCATTTGAGACTGCAGAGGCTTGTAAATTCATAACACCATGCCTGCTATTGGTTCAGGCTGAGAAACATATGGTTGGTTGGATTTAGTTTCAAGTCTAATATTCATGTCAAATTCAAATTCTTCAGATGTACCACTAAAAATAAAGCTTCTGAAATTAAGTCCTACTGAAGTAAAAGTGCCTGCCGCACATCAGTTTGTGAAAATTCAGTAACAGGAATGTGAGAAATGTAAACATTTTTTAAGGAGCTATATTTTGTGACTTGTATAAGCTAATGTGTAACTTGTATGTTTTAGCTAGGTATGAAAAGTATTTTCTGGCAATGTACAGAAATAAGTACTTTATTTTTTCCTGAATACATTCAGGAAACCATTTTTTAAGCAAAATGTAACTATTTTCACCTGTAATTTTGTAATTTTTCATATACATTCACCTATCTCCAAGTGAAGATATATATAATTTAATTATCTCAGAAAACTGGTAAGAAAGTAAACTTGCATGCTCAGCAGTTGTGATGCTGTATTTTACATAAATTATTCAGCTACTTGTCATAGCAGCTATCTGTATCAAGCAACTTGGAGCTGGATTGGTTCGGTGTAGTTTCTCCAAAGTAGAATTTTGCCTCACTCTTTTTATTATAAGAGTACAATTTCACCTACAGTTGTACCAGAATCATAGTTCACTGTTACCCAAAGGAGAAAGTGACATTCAGCTTTTTCCCTCCTTGTGCAGGCTCCTGCATGCTTGGCCCTTTCCCTCAGCTAGTTTGGCTTACTAAATGAGTAGAAAACCACTTTTTTCTTCCTGCCTCATGTTTGTTTCATGGCATTTTAGTGAGTTGAATGGACAAGTGGAGCAATCTGGCAAGCTTCAGAGGCAGCATAAGGTAAACAATGAGAAAGTGTGCGTGTGTCTAGAAACAGAGAAAGGATCTCAGCTTTTCAGTAGTTTTGAGACATGGTATTTTACTGCATCTGATGAAATTATGTACCAAGGTTCTGGCCCTAGGCGTTAGTACAAGTGTCAAAGAAATGGATTTTGAGCCTGCTTGCTACTCTGAATAATTAAGAAAAAAAAACAACAGTGGAGGCTGTATTCAAAGTTTTTTGTTTTCTTTTAAATTTAAATTTTGGTTTTTGTTTGAACTGAATTATAATCTAAGAATGAAATACTTAGTTGTACTGTGGTATTATTTAATATTCTTCAACACATTTCTAAAGTTTGAGGTCAAATATAACCCAAATTTTTGAGATGTTCAAAATGAAAATGGAAAGCTACTACTTAAAATGGAACAGGAAATATCTCCAGACTACCAAAATTTCATTTTCCCCTGTGCCTTTTCTTTTTCTTCAAATCTGAACACAATTGGCTCCTTAACATTTTCCATTTTCAATGAATTCATTAGTTGATGTAAAAATTGTGTCATTATGTTTTACCATTGTACGATGCACCAGACAGCTGAGTGTATTTCTGTTGTTTAAAGGCATTTATTTGTTTCCTTGTTTGCAGAACAGAACACATCAGATACCTATTGAAAAACTAAAAAAAAAAAGGAAGTTCTTCCACTATCAGATTTTTGTAAAATCATTTCTTTCAAGCATGGTTCTTTGGCTTTGCAGTAGGACCCCCAAACTTGGCAGGAGAATAGTCATTGTCTCAAAGAGACTTCCGCTGTTTCTTAGAAAATTTATCTTGATTTGGCTGGGCCATAAACCTCTGAAAATCATCATTTACGGTGCTCGGTAGAGCATAGTCAGGGTCCTGATAAGGCCTTTTTGATCACTGTATCTCCACTGAAGCTACTCCAGTACCAAAGGCTTTGGTACATGCCAGATTCAGAGAAAACTCTGCCAGTCTCCACTGGGCTTCCTATATAGTCTGTGCACAGGTAATTATTCAGAAAGGGCAAACTGTTCCTCCAGCCATTATCCAAATGTCCTTTTGGTTAAGAAAATGGACTGTGTTAGTCTCATACTTACAATTCAGGAAGTAGGCAGATACAGCCTCCTGCTGCCCTGTTTTACCAATAATTAAAGTGAAAGCTTGATGAAGTTATCCACAACAAAGCCAGGAAAAGAAGCAGGATTCTGGTATGGCAGTACTCCAAATAATTCCATTGTCTTTCAACATAATAATGCTAAATCTCTGTCCTTATCTATGTTGACTACAATTTCTGAATATCACTCACTTACCTATAGTGATATGTATTTACAAAGCAGGGCAAATGAAGGCTCATCACTATAGTTAATTCTATTGTTTATTAGACCATCTGTCTTAGACTCCTATGTTTTTTTTATTTAAATGATTTGTAAAATGGGATTTTTTTTAACCTGCAATTTTTGTAAAAGTGATGAGGTAACATACACATATTTCTAATGATTGTGCAAATTTCAGCCCAGCAGTGCTAAACATCTACAATATGGTCAATTCAGAGAAGAATATAAATTTTATATGCTTCTCCATTAAGGATAACATAATTGGATAGTTATATATTTAATTTGCTTAAATATTTAATTTTCCTGAAAATGGAACAATGGCATTCAAACAAACAAAAAACATCCCAAAAACCACATTAAGGCACTAGAATTAGGGCATTTCTAGCACTTTCATTTCCTATAAGCAGAATATTTGTTTTCCAAATAAATAGGTGTGTTTAAAATGATGTCTAGTTCTTCAGATACATTTCTATTCTTCTGAAGAGTTTCCATGAGTGCTGGTGTTTAAGACAAGCTTCTTGTTCCGGATAATAGGCCTCCTTTGCAGGAGTTTCGAACACCTAGATCACTCATCACTCCGGACTATGATTTAGCCTTCTGTCCTGCGCAAATTTATTCTTCTTGTAACTTCCCTTATTTGTGGGGATGGGTCTTCATGTGGTAAAAAGAAGCCTTGTTTGATGGATTGCTGGGAGCTACTTCAGTTTTCGTCAGAATGAATCTGTTTTAAAATGTTCTTTTTCCCTTATATCACCTAACTCACGTTCAAGAGAAACTGGGAATGTGTTTTGTATTCTGGTTGATCATCTGAAGCCAAACCAATGCCTTGAAAATTTGACTAATTAATTTCCAACATAATCCTCATTCAAAGCCTGCTAAAGTATTAGAGCATTGATGAAGACACTGTTATTGCAGATAGATACACTGGGTCTAAGGAAGTTATTTTGTCATTTTCTGAGACTGGATTTAAAACTGGGTACCAAATATCCATTTGTGAGAAGGAAAAGCTCAGTTAGAAGGTGAAAAGACAGGAGTGTTTTGAAAGACAGGAGGAAGTTCTGCTGGCAGTACTTAAGATGGATAGTATAACGTGCTCTGAACAACTGAATGTCAAAAAGCAAAGTTGCCCTTGATTCATGTTCAGTTTCAAGTATTCCTGACTATTAAGCAATTGTTTTAATCAAAACCATGCCAAGAACCGTGTTCCTTCTATGACAGTGACTGCAAAAGAAAGCCTCCAGGAAGGCAGCCAAGAATAAGTGAAAGCTCGCTCCTCACTGTAGGTTATTTGGGCACTTACTCTGAGGATTTGTGGATTGGGTACTGTATCTGGAATGTAGCAATATTTTCTGTATTTCCTATTCTAGTAACTTGATAGTACATCTGGGATTTCAGTATTATTTCCAAAATGTGCCTTTTCAAGATTTGTTAGTTTATTTTAAGATCTGTTTTGCAAGAAAGTGTTCCTGAACTGCTCTTCAGAATTCGGCATTTTCAAACTTTGTCAATTAGAGCTAGAAACTACATTTAGCTTAGGACATGGGCTTGTTTTCAGTCTTACTTCCCCTACACCCTTCCTGCTCTCCCCCAAGCAACAGTCAAGTTCTCAATAGATTTATTCTAAAGTTTATTCAAATAATAAACTGATTCACAACTTTTATGTGACTATGAATTAGTTACAAATTAGTATGGCAACACCACTATGTTAGTGAAAATAATAAAATTCTGTTATCTCTCACTCAAATCTTACATGTCCTTCTTAAAGGTATTAAAATTGCTAGTAAGAAAAGAGGTAGATATCTTGAAAAAATTTTAAAAGTTCCTGCTCTCTGTACAGTCATTCTTGTACCTGCTAAATAAGAGAAAAGTCTACAATGAGCATATAGTAAATGATTGGTTCTTTTTTTCTCTTTTCTTTCTTCAAGCCTATTGTTTGAAACAAAGTCCACTTAAGGCAGAAAATACCATTATCACGCTGTGCAACAATACACCTTAGTACTATAATTGAGATTAGCTTTCAATCACTACAATTTGTGAATCAGTAATTTTAAAAGGCTTCACCAGTTTTTCCATGTAGAAACAATCTACCCCCTGCTCCCAAAACAATGCTTTTCTTTGCGAACATGGAAGATGGCACAGCAGTTCTTTAAAAAGTTTTAACCATTGAGACAGAACACATCAGGCCAAATACATTTATGAATGAGTTTACACTTCAGATTAATTTAATCCTCATTCTTGAGGCTTCATAAGTAATGTCTTTCTATGGACTTCAGAATAAAAGATAAAATATATATCTAAGTAGACTTTATACTTAGATAAAAGAACATTTTTAATAATATGGGACTTCTTGATAATATAGGATCAGGAATTCAGGTGTAAAATGCTATATCTTCTATTAGCCTAGTCCAATTTAAACAAGTTAATAGAACAGACTATATACTTCAGGACTAAATTCAAAGCAAGGAAAGCCACAGCTGACATTGGAGATGAATATACTTAGAATAAACATCATGTGTGTAAAAGACTGGTCTTGCTAGAAGATGTAGTGTCCAAAACTGTGTTCAAACTCACATTTTTCCCTTCCAGGCAGTGGTCCAACTACCAGTTTAGATATTTTTCTATGTGTTCATGGGAGAGAGGAAGATTACAATTTGTATTGTGACCTGCTGTGTGAGTTTGGTTAGCAGAAGATCAGGGAAGATTTACTAGATCAGAAGACATGTAATAAAAAAGTTATAATGACCTTTTGTGGTGGTGAAGTGGTGAAGGGTGAAGACCTGGACTAAAATTTATTCTGTTAATATCCATTTTCTCCCATACTTTGGATATACTTCAAATATTTGTCAGTATAAAATGGACAGGGAATGTTACCACTTCCTCCTCCCATGTAATGCTGTAAGAAGGAATAAGTCCTTAATTTTTAGAGAAATTTCATATAGAACCATATTGCAACAATTGACTTACAGACCAAACACAGAGGCCAGCTTCTCCTCGCAGCCTGGAATTAGATGCTTGATTCTCAGATGAGTTTGGTGAGGAGAGAGGGTGGTAGCACAAAACTTCATTTTTATTTTCCCATTTTGTTTATTCTAGGACATACTCTGTTAGCATTCAAGTTACTGCTTATCTCATTTTGAATCATCTAACACTGTCCCTGTATTGTGTAAAAAATTTTGATGCATGATGGGGAATGATGCATTCATTCTCCTTTCAGGCCCATGAAAACACAGTCTGACATTGGAGTGCTCAGTGTCTAACCCTTGGACATGTGTGCAGAGAGCACTGCAATGTTGCTCAGACATGCTGGTGGGGCCCCTGAGAGCTGTATAATCATATTACTAGTCCAGGTTTAATTTGCCAGAGGTTTGGTAGCCCTAGAAACACTGCAAGCCACTGTTGGAGACACCTTTCCTTGCACTGGGAGTGTTCAAAACTGACATTTTACCATCTCCAAAAACCTTGACAGTGTATTTAGTTGCCCCCAGAAATGAAACTTCCTGATTCTATTTCAGTTTAGGAAAACAGCAAAAATAATTTGAAGGGAAACTTAAAAAGAAAATATCCTTAAAAAATTAAAAACTTTTCCTAGTAATTGTTTAGATATGAACAAAAACTTAAAAATTCCAAATAAATGGAAGTACATAATTTTCAGATAAAGAACCACCCACAGAATAATCTGAATCAATAGCTTCTTAAACTACTTTTGAAAAACTAGAGAAAGTACTGTTAGAGTACTTAAAGAGAAAGTGCACAGCCAAGAAATTTTAGCCTGGCACATAAAATAGTGGAAAGATAATTTATGGGGTCTGTAGACAAAATAAATAGTGGCTAGATTATAATTAATGTTAGCCAGAATGATTTGATATGGTGTCCACTAAGGTTACAGGTCTAACTGATAAAAGCAAATGAGTTGATCTAGTATATTTGATTTTCTCCAGACAGTTGACTTGATACTATGAGACATTAACATTCATAAGGTTATATACATATATGTATATATAAAAGGAATTTATTAGATGGATTGGAGACATGACAGATCTTATGATCTAAGAAGATGGGAGGGTCTGTCTTGGGAATTCCAATAGTTCACTGATGCATATATGGGTACCTATGGATAATGGTCTCAATATGAGCTTACAACAAGTCTTAATAGTAGACAGTTGAGCGCTTGAAAGGTGTTGCTGTAGAAGACTGTGAAAATATGCACTTTTCTAAAAGCTATTATCTGATTCACCTTTTGGAAGAGAGTGTTTCCTCTACACTTAAAGTTGTTGAGGTTTAGTCCCATATTTGGGGTGGGGGGATAGTGTTCTTAAAAGGATGTAACTGAACTGAGAAGTTGTATGGAGTCCAGCCACACATTCGAACTTTTAACATACGTGTTTAACTGGGCCAAACTCATTAGAGCACCAGTCAAATTAATATCATTACAACGAAACAATAAAATCATGTCACACTCATTCTCATCAAAATAAGGTGTGGACCATATAATCATCCAAAAGTAAGAGCTAACATTTTGGGTATAGTACCTTGTACCATAATTATTGTGTTTGAGGAGAGAAAATCTGGGATGGTGAAACATGAGGAAGTAACATATAATGAGAGTTAAAATAAGAACTTTGGGGTTTTGGTTTTTTTAGTTACAATTTTTCTAATAAATCTGGATTTTGTTTTTTTGAGAGGATCTCAGATCCCAGTCTGATTCAATCTTTTAAGGTTATTATCATTGTTGCATTAAGAGCAGTAACTTGGCAGGAGATAAACCCCCTTGCATTCCAGCTTATCCTCAGATATCAGAGGGGCTGGGGGCAGCTAGGTTTAAGTCCTGAATAATGTCAAATTTGACACTATGAGTTCGATATCTTGGATTCACTCAATAGTGTGCTGCGTTCCAGTCCAGCCACTATCTATGGACCTATACAATGCTCAGTGAGAAACGGTGCAGCTGATTACGTGAAAAGTGCAATTTAAAGCAACAGAATATAGGTTCTTCGTGGATTGCAGGTGATGAATACACTGTCTGCAAAGTGTGTACAGGCAAAAGTCAAGATTATAAACTAGCAATGTACTAAATTAAAAGCAACTCTGTAGAGATTTCTAAGTCCTGAAAGTGCTCTCAGGGAAGTTCAAATCTTACCCAAAGGCGTCCCTATGGGAGGGAATATAGGCTTAGCCTGTCGACTGATCCCAGGAGTTAGAGGTCAACGATGGTGTCTTCCCTGACCTCCCCCCTTTCTTAGGCTACTTTTATATTGCTTTTTACCTTCAAGGTGGAGCTTGAGTGACTCTAGTCATACATACCTTTATTAGAATTAGTGTAAAATTTTCTCAACATTATAACAAGCAAAGTTCACACCAAGGACAGTAGTTCATCAAAAGATGGCAGACTGTTGGCTCCGGGTAGCAAAAGTACAGCTGGTCAGTTTTCAAAGTATCACCAGGTTCCCGTCTCTGCAGCGTTATCACAGAGCCTGGCCACGGAGTCTCCACTCCATTCCACCCCCCGTGTGATTTTCAGGGTTGCAGATTGTGTTGCTCAGGGAACTATCGTGGAAGAGATTCCATGCATACCAGCTGTCCACCACCCTGGAGGCCTCCTTGATATTACTTTCCTTAATGTGTTAATAATGCCTTATTTTTATATAAGTTTAATTCCTTTAAGTTACCTCCAGTGATTATCCTACAATCATATATTTCAAGCTTCATCAATATTCAAGGATAATGCAGGATTTTGTTTTTACATGTACTCTTTCTTGTGTATATGCTTATACAACTGCAAATTTTAAGCTTCAGAAACCGACAAAATTTGGGCTGATCTTCAAGGAAATGGCAAAATTCATCACTCTGACTTACACTGTCAAATCTTGTTCCAGTGCATGATATTTGAGGTTTTCCTGAATTTGAGAGGCTCTGGGAGTAGTCAGGGAGGAGAAGGACAGAGAAGGTTATTATTTTGTAAACATCTAAACACATGACCAATCATACAGATTTCAGCAGGTTTAAGGTTCTCAACCCTTCTACCTTTGAGTGGGAAACAGGAGGTAGTTTTAATATTAAATTTGACTATAATTAACTTCTCAAAATGTGTAAGTAAAGGACAGTCAGTGAAACTTGATGTCCTGCAGTTCTCCAGATGGTTACAGTTATATTAATGTGATCATATCAAACAGATAATCATAATAGAGAGAAGAGGCATAGATTCTATGATATTTTACCAAGGAATTCACAACACAAAGGAATCTTTTACACTATCATGTCCAAGCCCCTGGATAATACAGGCTGCCATAATATGCAGATTATTTCAGACATTGTACTTAAAACCCCACAATTAAATTTCTGCATTTTCAAGAAAGACCACACATCACAAATAAATAAATAAATAATCCTTCATTGTAAGATTTGTTTAGTAGTGATCCATGTTTTATCTGCATTGCTACAAAATATTTACACTGGGTTTTCCAGTTCATAAATCCTTAGTTCTATGCAAACTTAATGACAGACAGTCTTGCCAGAGCTTGCATTTATTATCCATTTTGAAAAATCATTTATGACAATTGTTAGTTTGTTTTGAGACACCAAGTTTCCCTTCCTTCATTGTCTATTCTCCTGATTGTCGAATTGGTAGGCTTCAATACAGAATAAAGCTTTAATAATTCAATGTTGATTAATTAGGGCCTTTTTTTTGATACCTATAGTCTTCCTGAGACAGACCTTGTGCCTGAGAGGTCCTATGATTTCAAGGTGTTACTCCCAGAATAAAGTGCTAATCAATAAGATAAACGGGATCAGACCTAAATAATTAACTGTGCTAAGTAAAGAAAATAAGTGCATGATGCCCTTGGTACTTTTATGTTTATAAACAATGGTAAAGGCACAGGAGAACATGCAAGGCGTGCAAATCTTGAGTGACTTTTTAGTTTTTCTGGTCATCATCTCCTGAGGTATAATGTACTTAAGTTGCTGGTTTCTTCCTATTTGTATCCTTCTTTCTACTAATTTTTTTGCGATACAGGTCACATTTTCTGCATAATTTCTTTCATATGTTCAACAGGCCTTCTTGTGCATGTAGGAGCTTTCAGCTTTAGGACTTTACACCTCTGTTTGGCAAAGCAGAAACAACTGTACTTGTACAGACTCAACTGGTGTCAGCAAGCTTCGTGGTTAGTTTGAAATTAGAGATTAATTTGACCAGCATTTAACAATGAGTCATTAGATAAAAGTAATTTCTGTATTCATGATCATCCAATTTTTATGCCCATATAATTACAATCCTTGGTTTATTTTGTTAACTTCCTTCTTTCTCTGCCTTTAATTTTTTGTTCTGGCTGGCTTTTTTCATCATAATGCTCTTCAAACATTCCTCTGTAATGAGTCTGTACATCTAACTACAATCAATCTTCTATTAGTCACTCACCAGACTGAGGATCCCTGATGCTATAGGCCGACAAATAAATCCCCTGTTCCTCTGAGCGTAAAACACTTGAAGGAAACAAAACAGTAATGTTAAGAACACTAATTCCTACCGATTTCTAAGACCTCTAATTCCCATTAATTTGTTTTGGACAAATGGTTACTTCACCATGTGTCTTAAATGGACTGTTCTATCAGCTAGTATTGACTGGAGTAGTTGGGCTCCTAACTAAAGGCTTCACAGAAAGTGCCCTTTAACATTATTATTGTCAAGAAGCAAGTTTAGATTAGGATTTGTGTATGTGTGATCAGTGTCTTATGTATCTATTTTGGAAGCTTAGCATTGTCTATGAGGTTTCCCAGACAGATCAACTTGCTAAGATATCCCTCTTGGGTGGAAGAAAAGACATCTTCTAATTACTTCCAGCATGGAGCAGGTTTGTTATCATTTACCCGCTTTTAGCAATGACAGTTTGTAGGTGCTGTACTTCAAAAAACATTCTACTCATATTTATAGTGGGAAGAGGAGGGAGGAGAAACATGACTTTTTTGTGGGAAAATAAATATAGTTGGAAAAAGGTCCTACTGAATTAAATAAAATGAGGAAAGAAAAGCAGCTGTTCTGACACAGTTGAGTGTTTACACTCTGAAAAGAAAAGCCTTGACAGACAGACGAGAGTAAGATTTCAGCTGATGCCATTTTATACATATCCTTGGTGTGGGCCATGAGCTGATCATATGATTCTATGATTCATTATGTAAATATTATTGTAATGAAGAGATGGAAAACACGCACGTGCACAAATGTAGGACTTCTTCAAAACCAGACCTATTCTTGTTTAAACAACATTTCAGTTTCTGCATTGTGCAGAACACAACAGTTAGATATCACAGGGACATCTATAAGTACCTAAGATTGATAGGGAGGATATTCAAGCTGTAATATATATTAAATTATTGAGAAGCAGCTTAATGAAGGATGAGCAATCTGGGAAAGACAGCGTTAACTACATCCATGTATAATTCTATAATAGGTTACTGCAGAAATTCTCCTGTGCTCTGTCACTCAGCTCTATTACAATGCTTATTAGAGCTGTTATACTGTGTATTTCACTTTTTAATAGGTCTTTTGTTTGTGAAAAAAATGCAATTATATGACTCCAAAGCAGGATCTTCCTTGCCATCTCACTCTCCTCTCTGCTGCAATTATATCCCCTTCCTAGTCCTAGGTGGTAGATTGTTCAGGCAGGAGCTACCCTGGCATGGGTGACAGCTTGGTCATTTCATAGAGTGTTCATCAAAAAGGGAAGAAGAACCATTGACATCTTTATATCAGATTTCTTAGATGCCTTCTTTTTTAACCAAGTTGGTAACTCGTGCCCACTTGTATGGACCTTTGCCAAGACAGGCTTACAGTGTTATAAAGGTGGCAAATTCCCCCTTCCTTAAACATGCTTGATATTTTTCAAACTGTTATACCACAAACTGGTGGTGAGAGACAATGCAGTTCTGCTGAGATACCAAAAAACATATCAGGAATTTGAATTTGAAACAGAGAAAGTGAAAGTAGGATTTCCAATACTGAAAGGAAATACAATTGTCTTGTTATTTCCTTTAGTATCAGTTGTGTCCTAATACTGTTCTAATTATTTGGATACTCTCTTCTGTCCTAGAACTCCATTAATAATGTTTGTAGAAACATTATTTGAGCAATTGGTGTCTATAACTTTATGAAAACATTCTGCTAAACTGAGCAGTCTCAAGTATTTATTTGACTTCACTCCAAAACATTGGCCCATCCTAAGTTCGGAAGGTAGTGCAGAATGATCTTTTGGACAGAAAACATACATTCAAAATAAAAATTTTCTACAGAGAATTTTAAACTAAATATTGGGTTAAAAATCTTTGCTTTGATGCAACGTTGATGGGATTTTTTTCATTTCCTTGTAGAAATTTTAGTAAAGATCTCTGTGGTATTCAGAAAACTATATTCCAGAGTATAAAGCAGATTAGATTTCCCTTACTCACCCTTAAAGTAAAGATAAGATTAATCTCAATGTGGTTCTCAAGTCTTTATTCTACTGTTTTAAAATGCAGAGCTATGTCAGAGCGGCTAGATCTTACTCTAGAGGCCTGTCTTATGTTGTGTGTGACAAATGACCTGTTGGTTTCTCAAAAATCAAGACATTTTGAAGCTTGCAATTCCTGAATAACCAGTAGACTTAAAATAAGACTGCCTGGAAGAGGAAACACATTGTTGCTGACATAAGTGTCCCATGATTGCTTTGGTAAAAATCTGCCCCAGGCTTTCTGAGGCATGATTTAGGAAAAAGCCTAGAAAAAGCAGAGTTCAAAAGGGAAGCAAAGAGAAGACTGAGAATATGGCTATAGTCTGGAATAGTGGTAGGATCTTTGTGAACCTGAACCTTTGTTCTATGTGCTATAGAAGTTACCTGGGAAGAAAGGCCTATCATCCAGTGATTAGCTTTCCCAGAACTCCAGATCATGTCTCCACTACTATGGGAACAAAGGCTAGAAAAGTAAACAATAGTTTAGACATAATGTCATATGAAGGAAAGTTATGAGGAAAATTGTAGGAATAGGCATGAGCGTTAGTGACCTTGATGAAACAACACTCTGCCCTTGAAGGGACAGTAAACAACAAGAGAACAAGTGTGAGAAGCAGATGTGGATGGTGACTGAGTTTCGAGAATCTCGTGCTGATAGAATGGAACCAATGACAATGCTTAATGTAATGTGTGAATGCAAGGCTTGAGCCAATGATAACGATTGTAGCTGTGCATGTTTGAGCAAAGGGCTATAAAACTAAGTGCTATTGGATAGTAAAGGGCTTTCAAGTCTTTGGATTTTAGGCTTTTCTCTTTGTCTCTCTCTTTTGGTCTTTGGTCAGTGGTCTTCAGTCTTTGTTTTTTCATTGCCAGAGTTCATTTTTCCCTCAAGCTCCACAGAAAATGCCGAATAATTCAGAAGGAAAGATAAGACACTGGCTGCACTGAAGTAAATTCTCATTTTCTCAGAAGGTAGAATAAAATATTTCTATCTTTAACTGCTTTTCCAGGTCAGCAATGATACAAGGAAAGAACAGTAGGATATCTAAAAATTGAGGATCAAGGTTTTCCTTTCACCAAAACATGAATCTGGGTTTCATGAACAAACAGAAAACATCTCCCAAAGGCATAGCTTCCAGTTTTAGTTCATGGGCTAAGCTAAGCAATAAGAAAGGGGGATCAAATCATATAAGGTACTGGCAACGGAAGGAAAAGTGCTGATCAGCAAGAAACTAAAGTAACCACTCTATTTCATTGTGGATGGCCAAAACTTCTCACATTCTCTTAAGGAGCCTGGTTATGATAACATAAGAGCGCAAACTTGTACTTTTAAACTATTGCATCTGCTCTTACTGGGCACACAAGAATAAGGCTCCCTTTGAAGCCATCTCTAAAGTGCTGTGCTTTCATTTGTTCAAAACTTGTATCATTCATTATAAGAGCATCACATTAATAATCAAATGGGTTGTTTAACTCCCTCTCCTCCCTTGTGATCAAGGACCCATATACACTTCCCTAAGCTGCTAAAGAATAGTTTTTGGTATTTATCATACCCTTATTTCACTGATTCAGGCAAGTGTGTGTATTTTTCATCTGTCAGTTTGCTATCATAAGTCAATGCTATAGTGACAATGAGATGTTAAAAAATAATTTGGCTTTCACGTTCTGCAATTTAAAGCTATAGGTGAATAGAATAAATCATTTATATCTCCTTTAAAATACTCATAGTAATCTATTCTTAAAATCAAAACCAAAACCAATCTCTTACTTTACTTTGCTTTACCAGAGAGGTGCATGGACACCTAACATTTTACCTGCATCAGGAAATTTAAATATGCATTTTGTGACTTTTATCCTCTAAAAGTATCCTTTCTCACTTTGCAGTGTGCATCTATCCGTCCATCTAAAATAGGGAAAAAAAGAAAAAAAAAGTCATAATTTAAGTTCAGTAATTAGCTGATGTTGTATTCTCAACTTGTGTTATTACATCTTTTTTTCTCCTTTTTATAACAGTGTCAAGACATTGTAACAAACTTAATTTTTCAGTGCTCACTTTTGCTCAGTTATGGCAGAACGTCTCTTTTCTTCCTGTAAGTACTTCATTATTATTATTATTTCATTTTTACAAATAGCCTTTTATCTTGTTTGGGCATACTCCTTTGTTTTCCCATTATTTTCAGAAGTCTCTGTGGCCTATAAACTTGGAAGGACCTATTCAATGGCTTTGAAAAAACACCAGTTATGACCTAATTTGTTTACTGGATACACCAAGTGGGGTAGCTACCAGATTCAAGAAGATAATCCAACAGAGTAACATTTCCATATTTGGGGATTTTGGTCCATTAGTATTCCAATGTTCTTTTCTTTCCAAGATGTGGCAGAAAATTGTCAAAAATTGAGGTGTGAATAACGTATGAACTGCAGGGTTACCATGACACTATTTGTTCAGGATAGAAATCACAAATAACGGAATAAACTAATTGCTTTTTCAATTAACAATGAAATAGCTAATGAGTGAGTGTAAAAGAGTCAGGTATTCAGTCTTTGTTTCTGGGCTCTCTTCATCTTATGGTTGCATTTACACATTCCACGAATCTGAGGCTTCTGGAAAGAGGGGAGTGGAACTGCTGGAAAAGGACCAAATCTTTGTCTTGTGAGTCATCTTCCCTAACAATGAAAAGTATCAGAGTCAAGAATGATACAATACTACAATTTTGTGCTTATGTGAAATCAGTGGCAACTGCTGGACATGGTAATAGATAACACTGTTCCATGTGAAATCTGTTAATAATTTAATGGCTGGATTTTCTGCAAAATTTTTATAATGCCTACTCCATTCCACTGGGAGATCATTAAAATAGGCATTTTGCATTGATGAGGGCTAAAATGGTGTTCCAAAGAACTTGTCCTCTGGCAGAGTAGAAATGGACAAGATCTAACCCCGTCAAATTAACGAGGATTGAAAGTCAAGGCTATTTATGACCAAGAGGTGTCAGACTAGTAGATAAAAGTCTCTGCTTCCTAAGTGCTACTGAATTATTTCTGTTTAGTGTCACAAAGATACCAGATTTTCACTTGAATCCCAGAGAAAAAAGGACCCTGAGCTGTTCTTGTGTCCTTTGACAACATATTATGAGGAACTGAGCTGATCAAGTTCACTGTGCAGTTGCACGTAATGTAACTCCTCTGTAGCTTAGAGAAGGTTTTACATTTTAAGTTTGTTAAGCTTCACTAATGCCAGAGTTCACTTTAAAATATGCTATAACTTGGCAGAAATCCAGTGAGCAGGAATTTAAAAGGGCCTTTGGTAACACATGACAAGGTGGTAATGAAAGATGGGTTGTTAAATCAGAGTCATCAGGGCTCCTAACTTTCTTAGAAGTTTAGCTTCCCCTGCATCCTCCCTCCAATTTTATGAGGTCTTCTTTTAGTCACCTACAGTTCCTCAGAGATGTTAGAAGTCACTGTAGTGTGTTTTTTGTGTGATTATATAAAACTGCTCATATTAGAGTTGTTATTCTGTTCATTCACTAGGACACTAGAATGTAAACAGTTCACTTTCTGACAGGCAAGCCAATCTTCTCCATTTCTTGAAACCATAATCTTTACTGCCTGCCTTCCTTATTTATCCTCACACTCCTTCTGTTCCATGGTGCTTCTTTCTTCCCCAAGTTTCATCTTTTTTTTTTTTAAATGTCTTGCTATAAAACATATGCAGTCAGTGGTTTATGGGCTAATGTGAAGAAGTATCTCACTGAACCCTTCCATCCTAGCCTTCAACCTTCACTCCTTGATCTGTCCTCACCCAGTCTTCTCTTACTTGCACGAAATGACAGTTTTGTTGAATCTTTGACAGCAAATGGTTCCTCTTGTGGCATGCACTTCAATTAATATGATTGTTATACAGTTGCTTTAGGTTATGACCAATGAATTGCAAAGAAAAACCCCCAAGGAGTCTGTATAACATAAAATCACAAATCAGCCAGTTTTTCTAAGGGTGAAAAGGCAATTCCACAAAGTGCTGGTATTGATCAATGAAGCTTTGGGAATATCACACACGTAGACAAACTTTACATACTCTATCCTTTTTGTGAAGCCTACCACTAGTGCGTATGCAGGGAAATGCAGCATGAAGTAAGGATATTCAGTTCAGTGCCTATTTTATTTTGTACTTCTGGCTTATATTCTTTCTTCATATGGTCTGTCATGCTGCTTCTCAGTTACAGTATGAATGCTAATGACATATATATTTCAGTTACAAGACTTAAAGGGAAAAAAAAAGTAAATCTTTATTCGTACTTTAAGATACACCACATAGAAAAATGGTTGCATGTTATATGAAAAGGTAATTAAGATGAAGGGATAAACATTGATTCTATTAAACTCATAGAAATAGAGCAAAAAAAAATGAAGAGGGGTCTTGTTTTGTTTCTTTTTTTAAGAGGCTGTCATTGAACTCTTGAAATATGTGGCATTTGAAGATCAAATATATCTACTCATCTACTTTTAGATGCAGGATTAATTGAAAAATCTGCGAAGCATATTCTGGTCATTATTAGGTATTTCCTCAACTTTTGCACTGTTAAGATGTTAAAAAGAAACTAATTCCTGTATTGTAGTCTTCCAAGACACATATTTTCAATAAATATCAGTACCACAATCTGTATATTTTCTGTTAAGTGGGTTTAGATTCATTCTTTTCTTTCACTGATTTGTGAAAAGCCTAGGCACTGTGAAAGTAGATACTGAATTTCTGGAAATAAGGAGCAGGGCTTCAGAGTCTGTATCAGTCTTTCGCCAGGTGGTAGAGCAGCTTGTTGCAGCAGTTAAAAGTCAGAGCCATATGGCTCTGATCCACTGCAACTGCTACAATGGAAGGAAAAGTTTGGAAAACAGAAAAAAAAGATGAATGAAAAAGTGAAGAAGCAGTCAGTTACTTTGACAAATGTGACAAGGGCTGCTCTGAAAAAAGAAATAGTCTCAATCTGTGGAGTTTGATAAGCATCTACTTTGAAAAGAATAAACAAACAGTAACTTGCAGCTCCAGAAAGACATTTAGGCAGATGGACCCTTACGCCTGTGTGACTTCTCATCAAAACTGATGGATATGTAAGCATAGAGGTTCACATGGCCTGATACTCCTGTCTATCATAGGGAATAACCCAGCATGGAATGCGTGGAGGCTATGGTCAGATTCTGCTCTTGGCAGTGATGACGAATAGGAAAACCGAACCAAATTAATTGATATGTACATGCTGGCTGGATTTGAGGGAAGTGGAAAGAATTATGCTGATTACACCCAATAAATGTCTAGCCCAAATTCAGCACTTTTATTTGAATTTCATAGATGGATACAGCTTAATATTAGTACCTTCCCTCTTCCTACTCCTCCCAAAGCTTTTACAGTTAATAATTTAACAGAAGAGTATTTCTGTGCCATTTTACACCATTGTAACAATTTTCTGAAAGTCTTGGAAAATAGCTTAAGAGTAATTTGCTTCTTGGATTTATGGTATGTAGGATATAGTCTCCTTGACAAAGATGGAAAGTAAGGCTAAAACATTATATAAAGAAAACAACAAAAATTGTCAAAAATACTGCCTCACAAGATGGTAAATTTGCCCCTGTTTTACGATTAACATAACTAGACCCTCTAGATCACCAAGGGTGACTGAAAAGCTGTTAAAATCAGTAAGCCAGGTGTTCTTAGAATAAAGAAGTAGAATGCCTATCCTTTAAATCTTAAACTGCCCAGATCAGAGTAAAATAGACCCATACACACCTCTCCTCCTTCCCACTGTGTCTGCTTGTCAGCCTTGGCCCTGGTTTTAGTCCCTCAGTGCTGCTGCTTTCTGCATTGTAGCAAACTCGGCCCAGCCTTCCTGAGTCTTCCTGAAGGTCAGTCCTTCCTGGGTCCCAGTTGCTCACATTGGGCTCCTCACTACGGTCTCCACAGCAGGTGCTGTCTTTCTCCACTGACTCTCTTGAGTCCTGGACACTGTAACCTTCTAAAATTTCTCTCAGAGCAAGTTCAATTGCTCACCAAGGATCCTTTAAAGGGTTTCACCCTGTCAGTTACTTCTTCAAAAGATTTAGAAGATAAATAAGAACACATTGAGAAGACGAATATAGTCCATATCCACAGTAGCTGCCCTTGTGCAGTACAGAATTTATAACTTCATTCTTTTTCCACAGTTCAAATCTGCTAAACCTCTGATGTATTTCTTCTCAGAAAGGTTTATTCCTGATTTGATGTAACACTTTTACCCTAGAAAGACCTGTGTGCTTCATTTTAGACATTGAATGCGGTGTTATTGGCTCCAAATGCTAGTTTCAAAAACCCTCAGTCTCAAATGAAGTTGAGTATAGATTTTCAGGTTAAATGCTGGTAAGATTAAAAAAAAAACAACCAAACAACAGAGTACACTATTATTTTGTAAGTCATAATAAGGTTCTATGCTTTTGAAATGAACTTAATATTACATTATATATATTGGGTAAAAAAACCCCAATAATAGAAAGTGTTATATTTGTGCTTTGTGTTGTGGTTACATTTTGTGAGAGCAGCTTTAAATTGATACCTTCATATGTTCAGAGTTGAGATGCAGTACTTAGAAAGAGTTTTAGAAAATTTTAGATGGAGTTAATATTTTCAAACTGTGTGACATGTGCCCCCTCACCTAACTGGTGATAAAATACAATGAAGCATGAGTCTCAGAAAGATTCCAATTTCTTAAAAAAAAAACCCAACATATAACTAAACTTTTCTCCTGCTAATTATATTAACTAGATTTTTAGATCAACTACCTAATAACCAACATTATATTATTTATGTTAAATGCTAGTAGTACTGATCTTCAGAACAAACAGATAAGTATCCACGTGGTTCCAGGTCTGTTGCACCTGTCTGTTACACCTACGTTACCAATCCACAAAAATAAGACAGAGGAGGGAAGGAAAAGTTTGAGAAAAGTGACTGTATAGGACAGTTGAGCACTTTTTGTTAGAAATGTTCAATATGATTACATGCAACATTTAGCAATGACTATACGTGCAATTATCTTAACAGTCCCTTGTAGAAGTCCAGTGAGGACGTATCCATGCAGGTCCGATTCATTTTTGCTTTGCCCAGGCTGTATTTTTCTGCAATCTTACTATGAACCTCACCTTCACATTAGGAAAGTGTTAGCATATGCTTTCTTTGGTAGATGATACTCTAAATGAGTAACTTGGAAGCTCAATTCAGCTGAAACTGGGTTTACTTTAACATCACCCTAGGGGACTCTGTGAGTCAAATCTGTATGTTGTTGTTACAGTGTCCATCCTACCTTCATTTACTTTCTTACCTCTTTTTGACAACAAAACCAAAAGGTACATAAACTTTAAAAACCACAAGAAGGTAGTGTGTTACTCAAGACCTAGGAGTGGGATTTGAGTCATATATGTATTCATTTTTCTTTTAGAGACTGAATGTATAAGTTATTTACACCAGCCTAGTGTACCATGAAAGAGCTTAGAGAGGAGTTTGGTGTCTCGAGGTTTTCTCGAGTCAGATAAGGACTGGGATATTTGAATACTGAAACAGAATGAGTGTCTGAAGTCTAGATCATAGCTGTTTTCTATTTTTTTGTTTCTGTCTTTCCTTTTCCCTCATTCCATCTCTTCTGTCTACACAGATAATATACTAAAGAAATGTGGTGGTGTATGTCTGACTCATTCATTATCCTAAGTGATTGCAGAATGCTTTAAAAAAATTATATGACAGAGTGTTCAGATTGTTTGCCTTTCTACACTGACTTACACAGATGAAGCAAAATATGCTTATGCATCTTAAAATTAAAAAAGGAAAAGACTAGGATATCTCTCAAATAATGAAAAGAAGTGGCACAAGAAAGAAAATGTACCCATGTAAGACATCAAAAGGACCCTTTTTAGTTTGGATCTGTAGCTGCAACCAGGGTGCTAGACAATTCATGCACAATGTTTCGTGCTTACCATTTTTTTTTACCACCAGCAGAGCAGTATTGGGCAACAAAGCATGTTTGCTCGTATTCTGACTTCTTTCTCTGGAAATGATTAGACATGGGTCTATGGAATATCAATCTTACTTTAAATGACTTGCTAACATTGAAGATACAAACACATATTCTTCATTTTTATGATTTTGTCTATGGCTCGTAATCCTGCAGTACTCTTCCCAATGCCTTTGGGAAAATCCAGAACAAGATGGTCCTGGATACAGATATTGTTGTCTGCTGAACATGATCTGGTAATCTTTAGGTCATCATAAGCCTTCCTTCTGAACTGACATACCTGGCTATGTAGCACTGACCGTGAAAGCTTGTGGTACTGCAAAAGTATTAAAAACAAAGAGCATATGGCTACATTTGAAGCAACTGACAATTTTTTAAAGTGAAATATTCAGCACTGTTGTCTTAAAAATTTAAAGGAAGAGGGATTTTACGTTTTACAGAGAAGACCTAGCAACATCATCAGACATTCAAAGTTCCTAGATAATAAAAGAGTTGGAGTGTATTGGATTTTATTATAGTCCCACAGTCATACCAAATTGGCAGTTTCACATCCACGTAGTCCCGTGACTTTTGAAGAACTCCCCCTCTTCATTGAAAAAAATAAGATAATATCTAGTAGTGTATAAAAGGAAATTGTTAACAAGATTGGCATTCCTATATCCACAGTTTCTCATCTGCCATGATCCACAAGGTGCAGGTTTTAAAAGTTTTAATCCAGGGTTTTGAATATAAGTAATGAAAAAAAAATCCACTGTTACAAAAATTGTTATTTTTACAAGGTCATCGTCTTGCAAACATTACCCCATTAATGTGTTCATTTGACAATTGTAGCTCTTAAGTTCGTGTTTTATGTTTTGATTCAAAGCTTATACTGCACTTAGTAGGCTAAGATCCCAGTAATTTTAATTAGAGAAAATTTCAATAAAATCTTTTCTACACATGTGTAAAAATGCTTATTCAACAGGTTCCTAACCATTGGGTTTCTATTTTCATGATGTGATTGCAAGAAAAATAATACTTTTTTCTCTACCACAAAAATACCTCAGTCAAATTTCTCAACAGTCCATCATGTAGCTATTGGGTTGACATGAGAAAATTTTGATTTTGAAGTATAAATGTGTTGGAAAGGAAATGTGATAATATGCCGATGACATAATAACTATATTCACCCTATTGAAAATCTCAGACAGAGGAGTAGTTTTGCTCAAATAATAAAACATTCAAACACAAAGTCCTGGTCTTTTGAGAAAGAATAGCCACTGGAAAGTGTTTGGTGAAACAGGTTTCTTAGGGTCTAAAATCTGGGGAATATCTAAGCTTCTGATGTTATTAATGCTTATCTAGGGACTGATCATAGGTCAAAAAATTTGCACTGAATACTCCAGATACTATCAGATGTTTAAATTAAACAAGGTGCCCAAGCAGATAAAATAATTGTGGGACTATTTTAGTAGCTTTTTAAAAATGTTATTTGCTATCAGGTTAAGGCTGCTTGCATGTCCAACATTGGCATATAACAGTGCTAATGGAATACTTATATTTTCTAATGTACCAAAAACGTACGCAGTTTCATGTGTTTGTATAGGAGCTGACAATCTGATACTCCATTCAAAGGTTAAATGAGAAAGTATGCCTTGAATCTGCTTTAGTTTACCTTGGTAATATTTATCTTAATATCATGATTATTATGCAATGCTTAATCCTTTCAGTGCAGTGCAATCACTGAGTAATCAAAAGAAAGGGAAGCGGAATGTGTTGCCCTGTTTGTTAGGGAAATCATATTCTCTTCAACTGATATACATATAAGAATTGTTGGGATAAATGACCTATGCCTAATGTTTTAATATTCAAAATAGGATAAACTGATGTAATGTGAAGGGTTATCCAGAGTATAATTTGTGAGTAACTTCATCTAATTAATGTTTTGTTAAAAATGTTTTATGGAATATAAGAGAAGGAATATTTGATTCTTTTTAAGATTTATACAAGCCTTTTCTCTTTCTCCTGAGGTCAGCTGCCTGACTTAATAAATGTACTTTTATAAAGCAAGGTGGCAGCAAGAATCTTCTGACAGAAAAAAAATGGTCTATTATGCTCATTTTTCATGAGTGCAGCAAAAAGATGAGATGCTAACCATGACCATATTCTACCACAGTTCCTTCTTTCTACATATTGTACCCACCTTCACCCAATAGTATTATTGGTTGCATTTGTATTAAAATTATCAAATTCTGTGAAACCCAAATCAGTGTTTCGTACTGAAGCATTTTAGCTCAGTTGAAGAAAACCTCGTGTTTAATACAGCTCTTTCATAATGTGTGAGATTTAAATCATATGTGCCTAGGGATGTATTTGTAGAGGGTAGACTGTATCATCTTTTATATCCGTCTAATGTTGTTCAGTGCATATTCTTTTCTTAAATAAAGTAATTCTTATCTCTGCTCATCTTGCCAGAAACAGAGGTCTCTGATGGAGTCATTTACTTTAGCATGAATGTAGATTTTTCTTTTAATCATGGATACCAGTCTATAGGAATTACTTTCTTTGATACTTTTGCCTTTTTAAAAAATAGTGTAGAAGCAAAAATCATCTAAGAAACATCCTGAGAGTAAAATGTCTTTATCTATGACATCTAGAAGGGAACTAAGTGAACTTTAAAGTTTTCAAAATAAAAATCAATAGAAAAGTTGTCAGGCACTAGCAACTTATTTACAGGGAAAAAATAATGTCTTTCAAAATTTTGTTAGTCTTAGCTTGCTTTATACAGGTGACATTTTTACTTTAATCTATTTTAGGAAACTAAATCTCCTTTAAAAATTTTTGCTTCCTCTTAATGATCATCTACAATGAAGGTACAAGTTTTTATGCATATGAAGGATTTTATAGAAATTTGATTTTCTAATGATATTATAAATTCTTCATTTTTAAATTTTTCACATAAATCAGATAGTTTATTACCCACTTTGTTCTGTAACTGGTCTCTTTAAACTGTTTCACTATGTTTCACTCTTACCTAAAACTAATTCATCAGAGATCCCATCTTGAGACCTAGAGGACTAATGGCTCTCAGATGATTCTGAAAATCTCCTTTTAAATTATAAAACCTTGTCTAGACTAGGATTACTGCTATAAGTGTGTTTGTTGGCTAATTCTGATGAGTTCTTTCATATCAGTTTAGATAAGGAGTGTGTGTGTTTAGTACTGTTTTCCTGCATTTTTCATAAGAGTTGTGGGTTTGATCCTCATTTTAATTTGTGTGTAACTATTTGTATGAAAAGCAATATATGCCATTTCTATTCATTCATATGCATGATTTATTTTGCACAAATAAGTAAACTAGCTGCAAGGGGATGGATAATTAAATCCCTTGTGTGTGTGTGTATATGTGTGGAACATAACTGATATCTGAAAACAAGACCAGTAGAATAGCTATTTTGAGATAAATTTGGGACTTCAATCCTGTTTTAATAGAAAAGAAAGCATGATGAGAAGAGGAAAAGTTTTTAGAAAGTTTGCAATTAGTACCTACATAGAAAGGAGAATACTACCAGAATTATTTTGATGCAGCACAATATGGAATTAACTAAGAATCCTACTATTAGTAATACTGAAAATGTGTATTTCAAGGAATACACCATAGGTTCAAGATTCTGACTGAGGACTTAGATTCCTAACTAATTATCCAACTTCTTTTCAGCTTGGGACAGGAAGAAAGGAAGACATAAAGAAAAGAGAATTGATTAATTTCTGGACAGAACTCTGTGTACCTTAACACGATGTGGTAAACGGACCCAGTATTTTAAAATGTCTTTTTAAGTTAGCTAAAAAGAACTACAACTCACATGAATCATCATGGAATCTTCCAGAAGCTGGAAGTGATATCAGACATGGCAAGTTATAAAAGCTCAAAAGAAAACAAAGACTCCCTCTTCTTTTCCACTGCTGTTGAGAGAGAAAGGTCACCACTCCAAGCCCCTGCCTCTTCCCTCCCCCCACCCAGGCCTCGTGGCCGAGGGTGGAGGTGGGGGGAAACAACTAAGGGAAAAATGCTTGCGCCTGGACCGCGACACACATACACATAGAATTAGGTAACACTGTAAAATAATTTTATGCTACACTTTTAAAAATAAACCTAAAAATGAACTGTCTTTTTATTTGGAATGCATATATTTACCCTTGCATGAGAAGATATGAACACTAAAATATGTGACACTAGCAATTGAGACACGTCTGTGAGGAGGGAAGAGGAAGAAGTGAGGAGGACTTACAGAAAAGTAATATAACTCTTTTTTGTATCTTGTATACATGGCAGAGAAGATGGGGAACTGTGTTATGAGACAACTTCTTGTCTCGGAAGGGGTGTTGGATATGCAGAGGCTGTCTGTAACACCTTAATATCTATCACATTTTCATATAGGTTATAGCTACTATTTTTGGAGCTTCTAGGCCACTCTTATCCTTAGTGGATAGTGTTTATAATCTAACAACGCTGACCTGACAGAACAGAGGTACATGCTGTCCTGGTTATGCTGCCCCAAAATGCACAATCCAAGGCAGTGAGCCATCCAGTGCACGCCAGTCCTGACAGTTTGTGCCATTAGAGGAGATATCAAACTGGTAGTACAAAAGGTCTGCACAAGGCAGCAAACTGCTCTCTAGGGGACTGCAAAGTCCATTCATTATTACCTGTAACTTTAACAAAACTGCTGTTCTACAGATCTTGTAAAAATAACAGAATACACTATTTTGTTTATCCTGCCTAAGGACTACACCTACAGGTGACGTGCAAAGGTGGAGAGCGGATTAATACCACACCAAAAAAAAAAAATTTGAAAGTGAATATGAAATTTGAAAGTAGAAAGCCTTTCACTGCACTTTCTTTTCTTCATTTATTTTGTAGTTAAAGAGAAGTTGCCAGGGAACACACTCTGCCAGGACCCTACATGAATCCACTGCAACTCCTTTTAGGAGCAAACACAAAGCCTTCTTCTAAAAGGCCTTGCTACTGCAAGCACTGTTGCTTATTCCAACCTGCAAATTTCAAGCCATCTTCCTCTCCTTTCTCCACAAAATAAATTAACTGAATTTAAAAAAATCTCAAAGACCTTGCTTGAAGCAGAGCTGTTATGTTTAAACTGGGAAAACCAGACTGATCCTTTTACAGGAAAGGTGGTTGGCTACTACTGAGATAGTGATACTGGGAATTTTTGTTTGATGTTTGTGTTCTTTTTGTGCCATTCTTTTCTACTGACTAAATTGTATATGCAGAAACTATTAGAATATGAATTCTGAAATTACCCACTGCAGTTACATGCAAAAAGCAAATTTTCAGAAGTCTGATATAGGAGTCAGATATCTGTGCTTTCTTCTGACATAGTCATAATTAATTTCTGTAAGTGCTGGATGATAATATAATGAAGACATTTACATTGGAGATAATACTCCCGTGGCCAAATTAATTTCAGAATTTTGTGTTGTATGAACTGCTTGAATTCTGATCCTTGGGGTAGAATATTTTTACAAAGAAAAGGCATATATTTTTCATGTGGCTAGTAATACTATCTCCACCACAGTGTCAGAACCGCTTTTCAGTGCTGTATAAACAGGCAGACTTGACAAAGGAAGAAGCAAAGTCAGGTCGTCCAGGAAATAGGCTAATTCAGTATTGCTTTTTATAAGTTTATTCTGACAGAGATGCTTTAAAAAGTATTTGAAATCCTCTCTGTTGGCTATCAGTCAGGAAAATAAAGTTCTTGTAAAACAAATCCCTCAAGCTAAGATGAATCCTTCCTGCTTTTTGATGCAGCTGCAATTCTATAATTCTGCACAAATGGGTATTATGATACCTGTTTAATGAAACATGTTCAAAATATATCAAATTTGGTTTCTTGCAATTTGATGAAGAATGGTTTCAGATGAATGATTCAGTGATTCATTGGGAACATCTAAGTATGTTGCAAGATTAACCCAGGAAGCAGTGAGAAGTACTAACCAGCAGATATCGGCTTCCACATCACATAATGTGCTCATCATTCTTTGTTTGTACCCAAGGCCAAAGACAACAAGCAGAGCTCCATGCAGTGGTCACTGATGGTCTTCTGTGGCTATTGAGTCAAATAAGTTCAGCAGGTGTAAGGTCATACCTGTTGTGCCAATCATAGTACAGGAAACTTATGTGCTCCAAGATTCAATCTGATAACTGCTTCACTGAGACTTAGTTAGTAATAATATTCTTTTCTTTGAATGAGTATATTGTCTCTTCCAGAAGAGCTTGGAGCTGCAAACTAACTCAACTCAAATTATTTTAATCAAGAAATCTCCCCTACCCTCCCTATGGCTGAACTCTTTAATAAGGAAGAGAAAGCTGAGAACTGGAGATAAGACTGCACGCTGGATGAGATGAATCTGAGGGCACCCAGAAGGATTTCATTAGCAAATTCTTAAAATACATCTTTGTTGCAGTGATAGCTGCTTATAGAATAAAAACCAAAGAAGTTTTGAGTGTTGCGAACATTGAGCTTTATGCCACCACAGTTAATACTCTATGTACCTGTGGTTATCTAAGAAGTTTTGGAGCAGACTAGGAACAGCTATTTCTTTGCAGGTATACCCTGAAACCGGAAACTATGACTGGCCACCTGTGTGATAAGGGTTAGATGCACACCGTTTTCTCTACCCTCTTGCCGTTCTCTTCATTTCCTCTCACAGCCAGGTATGTATTGGAAAGAAACCTTGGAGTCCAAGCACAGTTCGTTCAGATCAAGGTGGCAAGATCAGTCAGCCCACATCTCACCAAATCTGTCGTTTAGGAGCAGTTGATATGTTGATATGGAAGACACTGTGACTTTAACCAAGCCCATATTTTCATGGAACACTAATAAAGCTATCTGTTAGTTAGATTTCTCTTTTCCTGCCTGAATATTTAATGTACTTAAAAATGATGTTAAAAAAGCAAAAATCTTGATGAAAAAGGGCAAGAATTGCAGCAATGACCTTAAACAGGTGTTTGTTTTCTTGCTTTGTTTGAATACACAGTATCTTCTCACTGATGCCACAATCAATTTTCATTTGTTTCTTGAAATACTCCTTTCTCTTTCAAACAGATTTTTTAAAATTTAATATTCAAACTTAGTATCTGCATTGTCTGAAATGCCTGTCTTTGTGCAAGTATGTAGCTGAAAATTGGAACATTGTTGAATTTTCATATCTAATTGAAAACAAATATGTAAAGCTGCCAGTTGTGCTATGTCTTTTGCCTGATGAAAGGTCATTCGTAATCTTTTTTTATACTTAATGGAATGCACCACAGTGATTATACTGAAATCTGAATGCCTTCAGGAAGTTTGAAAACTAAACAATTGTATGCAAGATAACAGAGAAAAATAATTTCCTTTGGAGAATGACCTTTCAAAAGAGACTAGTGACATCTTTTCAGTGATGCCAATATGTCAGCTTCACATTGTGTACAAACCTCCCTGTCTTTGCCATATGCAAATATCCTCACTAAAATGGTAAAATAGTGCTACATATTGTAATATTTGTTTTTTTCACAAATGTTCATCAGATAATAGCTTTTAAGGGTCTTTGAATACAGAACAGTGTATGTGCTGTCAGCTTAGCCAGTTGATTTTGTTTACAAAATGTCAGCATTTCTTTTTTTCTGAAAAGGACAGATGACAGTGTCTTCTGAAGGAGGGAACCTCAGGCCAGCTCTCAACTTACACCATCAGCAGTGACCTCTATTGTCTTATACACAGTAGCATCAATAACAAAAGGTAATTGTTACATGGGAAAAGAAAAAAAGGTACAAGAATATCAAGATAAATGAGATAATATTATACAACATCTATTATCATTTTCTAATAAAAGATTATGTTATATTTATCACTGCAATTTCTTCAGATAACCTCAAATTCAATTACGATCAAATTACTAGTCAGAATAAAACTGGCGATATGCAAGCTTAAGGCTTTTCCTTTAGATTAATGATTTATGGTCACTAAAGCTTACAGTTAGCAAGCACAAAATTGGAAAGAAAAATATTTAAGAAAGTATTCATATATCCACTTAGAGACTAATCAGCACAGAGTTTTCCTTCCCGTTTTATAAATAATTTTTAAAACATACTAAATAAATATTATTTTCAGAACACAGCCTTCTTCGCAGAAGTCTTTGCATATGACAAAAATATAGTAGGAAAAAATTGCATTGATTGCTATTCAGAAAAAACATTTATCTGCCTATTGAGTAAAAGAGTTAAAAACACATGCTTCTGTTGGACCTTTTACATGGGATTTATGTTATTGGAATGTATGACCTAATCAAAGATAGAGGAATTACATGGCTAGGTTCAATAAACTTCTGACATATTCTAGCTATCTTTACATCTTTCAAGTTTTCATTTTCTATTTTGTTCTGGAGAGACTATTTTTGTCCATCCTAGACTCACAGATAGAAATCTCTGATTTTTGGACTTGTGTCCAAAATGTCAACTAGATAGAGGCAGTGCAGCCAGAAAGAAAGAAAATGCATGTAGAGCCATTGAAACACAAGAATAGATGAGTTCTATTTACTAAAATTACTTAATTAATTAAAAACAACATCAATGCACACATTGATGCAACTTCCTGTTTCAGCTGGTAAGTGAGCCTGCCAGGAGTAGTGCCCCACTAGACCTACTGTTTACAAACAGGGAAGGGCTGGTGGAAGATGTGTGGTTGGAGGTCGTCTGGGGCACAGTGACCATGATATGATAGAATTTTCAATATGTGGTGAAGCTAGGAGGGCTGTCAGCAAAACCTCTACCTTGGACTTTGGGAAGGCTGACTTTGGTCTATTCAGGACAGTGGTTCGGAGAGTTCCTTGGGAGGCAGCCCTCAAAAGCAAAGGGGCACAGGAGGCTAGGCTTACTTTAAGAATGAAATTATGAAGGTGCAGGAGCAGGCTGTCCCTATGTGTTGAAAAATGATCCAGCAGTGTAGAAAACCAGCCTGCTGGTTAAGCAAGGAGCTTTTGCAAGAACTCAGGAAAAAAAAAAGGAATGTGTCAACTTTGGAAAAAGGGGCAGGTGAACCAGGAAGCATTTATAAGGATGTTGTAAGGTCATGTAGAAAGAGAATTAGAGATGCAAAAGCTCAGTTAGAACTTAATCTGGACAATTCTGTCAAGGATGATAAAAAGTGCTTTTATAAATACATTAATAACAAAAGGAGGGCCAGGGAAAATCTCCATTCCTTATTGGATGAAGGGGGAACATAGTAACGGAAGACAAGGAAAAGGCTGAGGTACTTAACACCTTCTTTGCCTCTTTTACAAAGAGATTGACTATTCTCAGGGCAACAGGGCTCCTGAGTTGGTAGGCAGGGGTGGGGAGCAGAATATCCCTCCTGTAATCCAGGAGGAAGTGGTTCGTGACCTGCTGTGCCACTTAGACCATAACAAGTCTGTGGGTCCGGATGGGATTCATTCTAGGGTGCTTAGGGAGTTAGCGCAAGAGCTGGCTAACCCGCTCTCCATCATTTATCACCGATCCTGGCTAACCAGGGAGGTCCCAGATAACTGGAGGTTGGCCAATGTGATGCCCATCCACAAGAAGGGCTGGAAAGAGAATCTGGAAAACTATAGGCCTGGCAAGGTTACGGAGCAGGTCATCCTGAGTGCCATCAAGCAACATATACAAGACAACCAGGACAAACATCTTTACTGATGACCTGGATGAGGGCATTGAGTCTACTGTTAGTAAATTCACAGATGACACTAAGCTGGCAGGGAGTGTCGATCTGCTGGAGGGTAGGGAGATGCTGCAGAGGGACCTGGACAGGCTGGGTTGATGGGCTAAGGCCAATGGTATGAGGTTCAACAAGGCCAAGTGCAGGGTCCTACACTTTGGCCACAATAACCATGCAGCACTACAAACTGGGGGATCAGTGGCTGGAGAGTGGCCTGGCAGAGAGGGATCTGGGAGTACTGGTTGACAACCAGCTGAACATGAGCCAGCAGCGTGCCCAGGCAGCATGGAAGGCCAATGGCATCTTGGCTTGTATCAGGAATAGTGTGGCCAGCAGGACTAGGGATGTAATTCTCCCCCT